>BMAV01003933.1:21352-49149 GCA_019973955.1 Trichonephila inaurata madagascariensis
TTTGTGGATGACGCTTTAATATATGCTAAAAGCTTATGTGAAGAGCTCGAAATTTCTTTTGAACCCCCAAGGCGAATCAGGAGGAAGCATATATTTGGCGACGGAAGCAAAGATATTCAGTTATCGTACGAAAATGACTTGAGGCGAACAATGTTTTCTTCAATGGACAGAGTAACTGCTGAAATTCGGGAAAGATTTCAACAGTTATCGAATCAAACGCAAAAATATGCTCTTTTAAGGCCTGAAGTGATATTGAGCATGGACGAACTTAACTTAGATCAAGCTTCTTAAGACAGTAATAAAGGAGAATTCCAACTTGAGTGCGTACATCTACAAGCTTTTGTAGATGCAACAGACCCAGGCTGTAAAAAAGAACTCATTAGGAAAGGCTCTCTGGGTTTATTAAAATATATTATTGAGTCCAAACTTGAAAATGGCTTACCAAACATTGTCATGATGTAATCTGATTCTAAAAGAGAAAAGCATGAACTTTTTTAGTGTTGAATATCATTTTATTAATGCGAAAGAAAATGCAAACGGAACGATTTAGAAATCATTTTCATAAAAACGTATCGATTTTGTCTCCTTTTAGAAAAAATCGTAAAAAATAGAAAATATCATTATTTTGTAAAATAAATTATACCGTATCGTGGCGAAATAAATTATCTTTCCGATTCTGTAATTATTTTTTTTTGTCTGAGTCTCAAAATAAAAATTAGATCGTGTTTTAAAAACGTAGAGGGGGGGGGGTTTCACCTCCCGGTTTTTCATTGTTTAGCGGTAGAAACACGCAGGAGTAAAACAAAGGTTTTTAATTAATATCTTTTTAACTAATTGTAATATCGGAATATAAATAATCAAAACGGATTCCTCAGATCATTCCTGATTTTTTGGTACCTTTGGCGAGTTTCTGCGTTGTGCGGCTCGTGAGAAGATAAGACGTTCTTAGATAGAAAGATGGATACGATTGTTTAACTCTACAAATTTTAATAGTGTAGATGTTAAGACCACTATTAAAATATTCCAAAAACATCGCTAAAATAACACCCAATTACGATCCCGATCTTACTACACCAATTATGACCACTTTTTATTAAATAATTACAATTAATATAAATATGTATATACATATGACAAGATCACACAATCAAGCAGCAAAATAGAAATCGATTTTCCATTTTCCTTTCTGCATAGGGTGTTGGACTATTAATTTTTTTATTTCTTTTTATTCATTAATTTAATGTAATTAATGAATCAATATTTGAAAAAACTGTGTGTGTATTAACATCAAGTGTCATTTACTACAAGTTTAAAAAAATGTATTTGAACTTGAGTGGATGAATAAAAAGTACTTTATTAACGATTGAATATTTGAGCTATATATATAAATAGATAGGGAGAGTGTGAACTAATAGCAGGAATTGAAAAAAAAAAACAGTCTTAGTAATTTTAGTTATAATGTTAATTGCACTATCAGATATCTCAATGTGCACAGTACTTTCAGAAATAAAACCGAGAATTTAATGTAAAGATACTTTTACAATTAGAAAAATATTGTGTTTTAGAATTCCCAAATTATACTCAAAATCATAATAGTCACAGCAATTTTTACTTACCGTAAAATCCGGCGTATAACGCGCACATTTAACACAAAAAATAAGATGGAAATTTAAGGGTGCGTGTTATACGCCGGGTATAAAAACGATAGCTTTAAAAATAACAAAAGAGATGAACATAAAAAAAAATGTCTTCTATTTGTATCTCGAAATACTGTTTATTTAAAAGAAATTACTTGCTTTATGAACTAAAAGAGATGTAATTCTAGAAGTATACTATTTTTTTCAAAAATTTGGAATAATACCTCGAATAAATGACTTCAAAACATAAGAGCAATGTATACTGATTTTCAGATTTCTTCGTAAAAAAGGGAGTGCGCGTTATACGGCGAATATACCTAAAAATTAAAAAATGCAGCTTGAAAGTATGGGTGCGTGTTATACACCGGTGAGCGTTATACGCCGGATTTTACGGTAATTAAAATAGTGTCTTCTGGAAAGTGGTTGATATATTTACTTTTTTAAAGTATTAGGGATAATTCAAATGAAGAAAAACATGCTTATAAACATCAGACACAGTATAAAGTTTAATATTTACATATACAGTTCTTAAACAATTCATTCAAAAATACATTAAAAAGTTAGCTAAAAAAAAATCATACTGCTATCCTTAGGAACACAAATGAAGATGCATTGATTTTACTTTCAATTTAATTACACTATTAAAAGTGTATTTTTTAATTTAAATTGTTAGACTATTTGAAAGAATTGAAAATAAAAACACATAACTATGTTAAATTATTAACACAGTTTTAAAGTTAAACTTAATGTTTTGTTTTGATACATTTATTTGACCTTAAAATGCAAGAGGAACAGGGTTGAACATCTTGTTTAGTTTTAAAAAGTGACAAATCTGTACAAATACCCTTAAATGAAAGTACTTTCTAATGTCTTTCATCTCAGAGGTTCGGTATTCAAGAAGGTAGATATAATTTTTCCCCCAACAGGTTCATGAAAACATCTTATACAGCCACTCTTATTTAATTTATTTTTTATATTTCCTTTCAGCTTATCCTCATTTTATATTTGACAAAAATAATAAGAAGAAGTGTATTTCTATAACTGCATACATTAATAAGAATATAATCAATAAAAGATAACTCTTCAAATTACAATTATTATGCGAGTTATTTTATGTGATTAAGCCTTTATTTATTTATTTTATTTTCAATTTTGTAAATACAGATTTTTATAAAGCAAAATGTGTTTCTTAACTGCAAGCAGCTCAGAAAAGTCTAAAAATATTTTCTAAAAAATAAAAATTTTAAAAAGTAATAAATCAGTGATTTCTCATTAAATTACTGCTTCTTATTCATATTTTTTTTTATTATAAATAGCATTAATTAACCATAACAGCAAACATTTTGGATGGCATTAAATTATACAAACTTCATTAATTTTTTTATTCTAAATCAATTTTGGCTATTTATTCTCACAGTAGAAAGCAGAAAAAATGGAGAGGGGAAGAAATAAGTTTATTTTGAAATAGTTTGTAAAGTTCGTTTGATTACTAAGGAAAACTAGAAATATATTTTAATTTTCATATATTTTAACCTCCTAGAAAAATTTACTGTTTGTAAACTGTGAAACAAGATATATGTGAAATCATTACAACAGCTTCCAGAAATCACACATTTACAAACAGTGGTGTAACGGAGAACATTTGGGCCCCCAGGTTGGATTTTACAAAGGGTAGGTACTTGGCAGCAATCAGGCTTTGGGCCCCCCACAATGCAGGGGTGTATGTTATGCCATTGTATACAAACAATACAATAATAAAGTTTAGAGGAAACATCAATAACCAAAATCTATGATTTCTTCAAATGCAAAAATAAGTTAAAAAACTCACACATTTTGAAAAATCAACGTATATTTTTACTTGAACCAGTGTAAATATCGTTAGTGATACATATTTAAACTTCACTAATATTATCATTATTTGTAAATAATACTGTCATACTTTGTGCAATAATGACTTCATATTAATACATGAGAAATGCATAATGGTTATGTTAATTATACTACATGTTCAACTTTTACCTATTTAACTTTTTCTAAACAAAAATAAATTTTATTTCTAAAATTTGAAATTTCTTATATTTTATTTCTAATACTAATAAGAAAAACAACAGGATTTTACAGACTACTAAAATTCATCAGCAACCACAGACTAATGATTCATAATTTCAATGAAAAATAACAATTTGTTTTAAGATCTTTCATATTTACATATAGGCATGTGTCAAGATATACATAAATATAATATTTGATACAAAATTCATCATTTATATTTTATCAATTACACAATGTATGCCTATGCAATGTTTTTAAAAATTTGAAGAATTTTTTTTAAAAAAAAAATATGTATAATGTTTTAAAATTAGAATATTAAAAAATATCTGTGCTGAATGAGATGATTTTCATATCAAATTTTTTAAAGCAGCAATTTGAGATGAAATTACTCAAAAAGAACACAAGTGCATATATCTGTGAGTGTATGTATGTGCATTTATATATACACATGCAGCAAAACTGTATTAGTAAAGAATTTTCTTTTGCAATGTTTATCACTATTGACGTTCTGATAATAATTTTACTAAATTTTCAAACAAAAATGCTATTTCCTATACTTTTTATATTTTCTGAAAAGTACAAAATTTTACTTTCGTAATCTGGGATTTTAAACGTTTATTAATAATGTGTTCAGGGCACCTGTTTGTTATCACATAGTACAAACAAATAACATGAATTAATATCTTAAGTATCATAATAAATATAGAAATATTACCAGCAAGGGTAAATATTTCTATTTCCACACTTAAAAATGCACAAAATCTATCACTTGCTGACAGTTGACTAAAATAGAAATAATCTGGTGAAAATCCACTGAAAATATAAATCAAAATTTCAATACAAAGGTAAACCATTCCCTTAAAAAGGAATAAACTTTTTAAATATTTCAATCTATCAAGAACATAATTATGAAGAAAAAAAGTCAAGATAAGAAGGTAAATGATAAAAACCAATCAGATACATATGAAAAAATTTTCAAACTAAACTAATTATCTAACATCCCAGCACTTTTGTTCTAATATTGCCATTTCTATGATTGAAGCAACAGAGGGACACATTATATTGACATCAGCTTTTACGAAATAAAGTTACCCATAGAATAACATGCAAGAGGGTCATGATAGATGTATGACACTAAGCAACTAATATGAAACACTGGGAAAGTATGAAATCAAATGCATTAAAACAATGTCTTGTAATGTAAAAGCTTGGAATACATCTGTATTATACCAATATCTGCATGCAGTAGCATAATGTACACCCCTGCATCGCAAGGGGAGTCAAAACCTGTTTTATCTTATGGTTTTACAGTCTTTTGTAGGCCAAAACGTGACTTTGAAGGGGGGAGGGGGCTAATATTCTCTGTTACACCACTGTCTGGCTCTCTAAATAAATCTCCAATACTAACTGTATCAATATATTTCCCTATTTTCATGTATAAATATTAAACTATCTCTTAAGATCTTGTAAATATATTTGTACTTCCCAGCAACATATTCTAAATTTGAATTTATATTCTAAGCTTTAAAAAAGTAAACATTTAAAAAATGAATATTTATGAAAACTTTTAAAAAATCAATGTTTATAAAAGACTAAGCAGTATTTATTGAATTTTTCTTTATCTAAAAGAAAAATTAGAAATTAATGCATCTACACTATTAAAATTCGTAGGTAAACAAACGTATCTAATCTATGAGTCCCTATCTTCTCACGAACCACATGACGCAGAAACTCGCCGAAGGTACCAAAATTTTGGGAATGATACAAGGAATACGTTTTGACCATTTATATTCCTATATTCCAATTAGTCAAAAAGATATTAATTAAAAACCTTAAAATGCATAATTAGTACCATTTTTCACCACCAGGGGACAAGTTCAAAAATTCAGAACTTTTTTTTCGGACGTTTTTAAAACGCGATCTAATTTTTTTCATGAGACTTAGACAAAAAATAATTACAGATTCGGAAAGATTCGCCACGATATGGTATAATTTATTTTACAAAATAATTATATTTTGTATTTTTTACGATTTTTTTAAAAATGAGTCGAAATCGATACATTTTTATGAGTATGATTTCTAAATCGTTCCACTTGCATTTTCTTTCGCACTAATGAAAAAAATATTTTACACTAAAAAAGTTTGCTTTTCTCTTTTAGAATCAGTCATTTAAAAAATTAAATGTCAAAAACCGTTTTTTTTTTTTAAATTTTTCAAAAAATACTCAAAATTTTATTTAAATACTTAACTTCTTTATTTATAAAAATAATATCACGAAATTTTTTCCCGTGTGTAGAACAATATTATACGTAATCTGTACAAATATTGATAAAATATCTTAATTACGGGTTTCTTTTTAAAAAAATGTGTTTTTCGTTTTTTCTTTTTCAAGAAATATGTAAGCATTCATTTTTTTGTTAAAGTTTTTTGTTAAAAAAATTACCGTTGTTTGCAATCGGATGTGTGAAGTTTGAAAGCGCATTAACTTAAAAATTAAGACTTCAAACGAATATATAGAAACTTTTATAAAAAACTGGATTTTACTTAATAGGATGGCTGAAAGTTTTGCACATGCGCGACAGGTAACTCTTTTCGAAGTTTCAGTTGATGGGTGAAATTTTTGCGCATGCGCAATGAGAAAGATTACTTTTTTTGCGGTTTTTGAAAGATAAAGGAATGCTAAAATAATGAATATATTAGTTTTGTATAACATGCTTTTTTTAAGTCAGATACGTGTTTAAATAATTTACTAAACACAGTGGAATGAAAAAGGTTAAAATTAAAATAAAATATCAAAATGTTTTTATCAGATTGTTTTTTTAAATATTTTTTCAGTACATGTATATATATATCTAGGCGCTTTCCCCCCATACTGTTTTTTTTTCTAACTTATATATATTTATTTGTTTAATCAAACATTCATACATTCACAAAAAAGCAATAGTTTCAATAGCTATATTGTAAATTTTTCTTTTATTTATTACTTATATGTATTTATTAAAATCAAATTTCTATGTTTTTTTAAAAGGTTATGGTTTAAAGGTTTCTATGTTTTTTTTTTTTTTCTATTATTTCATTACTAAATGAATTCTTAGTTAATTAAAAAGTACATAGTCAATTATTTTGGATCAAAATACATTTTAGAGGCATTTTTAAGCTAACTATATGTAACAATTGATTGATTCATGAAAATCTGAAATCTATTTTATTATTTTAGATTCTTAGAAACTAACTATTAAAAAATGACGAAATTTTTTTTTTACTTTTAGCATCAGAATAGTTTTCTTTTTATTGGTTCACATTAATAATTTTTTTAATTCTAACGCAATATTGTTTTTTATAAGTCATACGTCGAAATTTGAAGCTATATCTTATCTGTGAGAAGAAAGGGAAGATAGAACAATAATTTTACACTAAAAAAAACCGAGTTCAGGCTATTGAGGGGAAAGAAGCCCGTCTTAAATCAAAAATAAGTGGAATGGAACAAATTTCGAAAAAGGGAAATTTTTTGACATAATTTTAGAAATCACTCACATTGTGTGCATACATACGCACACACAGAAATGTTGGTGTCATGAGGAAAAGAGAAAGCCTGAGCAACGCCGGGCTAAGCGGTGGAGGAAGTCATTTTGAAAAAGAGTATTAGAAGTGCTGATTTTGTGAAGGAAAGAGAAAATTTATAAAAGTAAAGAAAGCCCGTGCAATGCCGGGCCATGCAGCTAGTGTTTATTATTTTTTGAATAAAATATAATATAAAATTAATATGAGTTTAAGCAGATTTAACATTCATGTCTACATTTGATAGTAATATAAAATTACAATTAATTAAATTTCCTTCTATTGTCAATAACTGAACTTAGCTCACTATAGAAAATCATTTATATATAACTGCTTTTGATTATTTAAATCCCTATTAAATGATTTTGGAATAAATACAAACTATTTTACAAATGTTATGTATTTTGAAAATATTTCTTAAAGTTTCTGTTACACTGAAATTTGTAGTGATTGAAGTTGATTGTTTATTAACAGCACAGTACAAAGCAACATAAAGGCTATTGGGAATAGACCTCAATTCTGAGTCATGATCAAGTGACAAAGACAATATCTGAGCTCTATGTGTGATGGGGGATCTCATTCTACAAATCTTGACACTATTCCAAACTCAATATGCATCAACCTTCTACTTGGAAGGTCTTTAGTGTCATCAGGAGAGAGTCACTTTTCCCACTTAGGCACATACCTCAGATGCAAAAGATTTAACAGCACAAAAAATTGAAGGAAAAAAAAAAAAGAGGGAAAAAGAGTTATTGCAAACATACCACCACCTAGCCAGTCATGAGAGACACATTTTTGCACTTAGAGTAAAGAATGAAATGAAATATACTATGGAAAAAGAAAAGCTTCACACTTTTATATTGCTATGCACTAGAAATGATATTACAATGGAAATTGATTAC
Organism: Trichonephila inaurata madagascariensis; assembly: GCA_019973955.1. Classification (NCBI taxonomy): domain Eukaryota; kingdom Metazoa; phylum Arthropoda; class Arachnida; order Araneae; family Nephilidae; genus Trichonephila; species Trichonephila inaurata. The sequence goes on from BMAV01003933.1 coordinate 29,502, forward strand.
AATGACGCTATCGATGATTTTGCAGTGATCAAAGCTCAGAAACCTTTGCTGTGCAAGTACAATGGCAGTGACTCAACAAAAAATAAGGATGGGTAGAAAGGTCATCGGGGCACATGATCTCAGAAGAGGTCTAAACCCCCTATCTTCAGTATTGTGAGTTAATATTTACAGATAGAGCTTGCCATGGTAGATTTTAAGTTGAAAAATTTATGGGGGGGAAAGAACTATTAAGAAGTTACAAATAAAAATGATTGCACTCCAAGAATAAAAATAGTAGTAATAACATTAAAAGAAAATCCTGGAGCCATTATTAAAAATAGGAATAGGATGAATAATAAAAAGAAAAACAACAATAGCCTGTGTCAGCTGAGAATCAATCTCAAAAGAAAATTGAGATCAGCCGACTTAATCTGAGAATAAGGATGTGTAAAAGTAAAAGATAGTAAAGTGATAAGTGATGAAAAAGATGATAATTAACAAGTTGAAAACAGTTCACACAATTATGTGTACTCTATACTGTAACAGAAAATGATTTCATTAATTTACTGTACTAATTTACAAAAGGGTAGGTAGGTGGTCCGCAATGCCATAAGGTAAAAAATGAACAAGAGTAACCAAACTATGACAGTATCCTTTCCTTGCAGCTGCTGGTTGCCAGTTATGGACCTGCCGTGTCCTTAGGTGGTAGATAATGGAAAGACTCTTCAAAGAGCAAAAATAAATAATGGAAAAAGAGTAACAGAGGAAAGGAAGGAAAATCAAAACTGGGAAGTCAGATCTGAAGGAGAGGAGAACTCTGGAAATAGTGAGAGGGGGCATAACAATTTGAAGTGCCTAGGATGCCGGGGAGTTTAAAAAAGCCCTGCATGAAGACTCAAACACATGATTTAACAGAAATTGGCCACAAATTCATGAACCTGACCACTTGGCTACCACAGTCAGTTGTGGAGTTGGTGTCATGGAAAATTTATATAAATTAAGTTACAAAAACTATTACATTCAAAACTAATTATTTTACAAAGCTTATGATTTGCCCAGATAAACTGTATTGGATTTAAACAAAAGTCAAAATATATATATATATTGTATACAAATTATATTGTTAAGTTACACTACATGCATGTATATGTGTATAAGTTTAGTTCAAGAGAAACAAAGACTGATAAAAATTACAGATACTTTATTGGGAAATATATACTACAGCAATCATGAAATACAAGATTAAGAATTTAAAAAAGCTTACTGATCATCTTCTCCCATTATTTCTCAGGCAACTGTTTCTATGTAATACTATCAAAAGGCAATTAAGCTGTTGTTGACAATTATTTAATATTTGTTCAAACCCTATGGATCTCATCTTGCATACACCACTTATATAAATACATAATTATATTGTATGTATATTATGTTTACATGTAGATAACTAAAAACATGACAAAATTTTAATTCATCAAAATTTTTTGCCAATAAATTGAAATAAAATATACAATTTCAACAATGAGATACATAACTAAAAAAAATCACATAAATTTATTACAGAAAGCTAAAAATTATTATTTTATTTTATGCAGATACATAGCACATAACTTAATTAAAAATTATATATTAAACATTTTCAATACTTTCATTTAATCAATAAAATATTAATTCTTTATATTTTGGAAATTCAGATATTTATTAATTATATAAAATATATATTTAAATCTCGAAAAACCCTGTTAAAAGAAGCCCAGCAATTCATTTTTTATATTAAAGAACTTCAAAATTTAGAAGGGGAACCCATGACAAATAAATTGGGAAGTTGTGCATGCAAAAATAAGAAATTAAAAAGGAAAAAAAATCGCAAAAAATGCATACCAACCAATCATGTGTTGTGATGTAATATTTTTTCTAATATATTCACACATTCTTTAGTTTCCCTCAGCTTCTCCTTCATCTCTTAACATTTTATCATCCTGAAAAATGAAACACAATGAAAATGAATACTTCAGACATTCCCTGATGTGAAAAATATTTATAGGCCCATATTTCATTATGCATATTACCTTCTTAAAAAAAAGGAAGGTTGGAAGACATGTAATTTATATATTATTTTTAGAAAAATAAATTAATGCGGGAAAACTTTAGAATAAAACATTTTTTTTAAATAAAAATAAATTTATTTAAATGTTATATATAAAAATGTATGCCTGAAATATATATTTTAAAAAGTAAAAGAACAGAAAAAAAATTTTTTTTACATAAAATTTCCTACCTGAATTTTACCACACTAAAATTTTTCACATTAGTTTTTAATGCCCAGAGAGCAAAGATGAAGGAAGGGGACAACTTTCTACTAAAAATATGTCATTGGCTAAAAGCATTAAACAGCTTAAATTTTAAATATTTCTTCCAATTTTTGAAAAATATACCTGAGGAAAACTTTTATAGGGTCTACTAACAAGTTGTAAAAGTATTGTAGATCACCTCATATCATGAAAAACAAAAGAATTTATTTCTTTAAAAAAAATATTAATTTGGTTTCAATGTTTGCAGGCCTTTTCATAGAAGTATAATTTATATTTATGAAAACAAACATTTTTTTAAAAGAATTCCAAATTTTTCCTTGTTTATTGCCTGTAACATCAAATTTCATGAAATTGTAGAAGTATTTAAATTACAAAAGAAAAATTCCAAATAATGAAGAAAAAACATCAAATATTCAATAAAATACAAGCATTTAAGGAAACAATTTTAATGTAATCGCACAAGAGATATTTTTCTTTTAAAATTTGTAGCTAATAATATAGAACAAAAGCAAAGAATTATTAAAGAATCATGGAACTACTTAACTGATGAATATTTTTGACTTAATTACTGACATATTGAACTTTGAGACTATGCCAGCAGATTGGAATATTAGCCTTTTATGTCCAATACACAAGAACAAGGATTGCAATAATTATCGTGACATAAGTCTTCTCTGTGTGTTGCCTATCAAATATTTTCAAGAATTTTATTTCTATGACTGTTGCCTAGCATTGATTCCCAAATAGGTATTTACCAATGTGGCTTTTGTGCTGGAAGACCTACCAAAGACAAAATTTTTGTTTACAGCAGATTATAGAGAAAACAATGGAATTTAACATTGAAACACGCCATCTCTTTTTTGATTGACTTCAAATTCACTTTTGATAGTGTCAACAATTTACTTAATGACTTTGGCATTCTATCAAAACTCATTCAATTGATGAGACTTGCATTATAAGATACAAAGTGTAAGTAAAATTTCTTAGTTCACTGTCAGAAGATCTTGACATACTTAGAGATGTTTGACAGGGAGATTCTCTCCCTTGCTTGCTCTTTAATATAGTACTTGAGAAAGTAATCTGTGACTCAAATATCAATAGTAATTGACATATCTTTTCAAAATCAGCAAACTTTTAGCTTGTGATGATGATATTGATGTGATTACTCATATCCTCCCTGCTCTGAAAGAGGCATTTCTTACTCTTAAGACTGTAACAAGTGGAATGGGCCTTGTTATAAATAAATTAAAAAAAGACTAAATATATGATATTTTCAAAAAACAGAATCCAAAATCCTTATCTTGTGAAATAGATTTATATAAATTTGAAACAATTAAAAGTTTTACCTACTTAGGATCAATTATTACTTCTGGTAACAGAATATCTCATAAAATCTAAAATCAATTATACCAGGCAAATGAAGCTTTTTACAGGCTGGAAGTTTTTAAAATCTACATTTCTTTCAAGAAACACAAAATTTTTAATTTACAAAACTCTTATTAGACCAGTTTGACATATGCATCTAAGAGTTGGACAATAACAAAACTGGAAGAATATAAAATGGCATCTTTTGAGAGAAAAATACTTTGAAGTATACTTGGAGGTGTAAACGAAAACAGTTGCTGGAGAAGAAGATACTATTTTGAATTATATAGAACTTATAAACAACTCAATATCATTAAATACATAAAAATAAATAGAATGAATTGCTTGGCCCAAATAATTCGAATGCCAGATGATAATGTTGTCAAAAAAGTACCGCAGTTCAAAATCACTGGGATTAGGAAGTGTGGAAGACCAAGGCTGAGATGGGCAGACTCAGTGGAATAAGACTTTGTGATTATAAATGAGAAAACTTGGAGGACAAAAGCAAAAAACAAGAGGTCATTGTGGAGGAATCTTCAAAGGAAGGCACTGGCCCATGAGGGGCTGTCTTGCCAGATTTAATGATAATAAATATAGACACTAGCGTAGCTAGTCCTGAGTGGGTCCTGTATCAAAATTTCTTGAGAGCCCTTTTTTTTGTACCCCTTAATATTTTACGATTTTTTGCTCCCACATGTTGAGGCCCCTGTATCATTGATATGGCTGATACAGTGGTAGCTGCACCCCCAAGTATAGAACAACTTTTATAAAAAACCCAGTTGAAAATTGTAAATATTCAAAAAGATCTCAATGATGCAGTAAACCATATTTTTGTTACTTTCAAAGTAGCTGGATAGGGAACTTTCCTTCAAAGTATATCACCTTTATCATAAATTCCAAAATAATTAAATTGAACTAAATAAAATTTATATATCTAGTATAACAATTTAAATAAAAAAATAAAATAAAAAATAGCTGACCAATTTTGCAGAAAACCCCTTATCCTCCAATTACTTTCAGAATAATAAAAGTATAGCTTTCAGTATCAGAAATATCTTTCCAGACTTTAACATAAGTTGCTTCTTTAATATAACTTGCTAGGAAGTATCAGCTATTAAATTTAGAAGTAAAGTATCTTTTATGCATGCACAATGAAAAACTAGTTCTCATAAATGCTTAGATCTTACTGAATATTCAATGTTTTCATTTTATATTTTATAGCATAATTTCTTCTGTAAATTGTCAACATTTTTACAAGAAAAAACATAAAGAAATTCGGAAATTTTTAAGGAAGTGATTACACCAGGTATGACAATTAAATAAAGGGACTATATAATAAATCTTCAATAAAGCATATTAAACAGTACTAGTCGCCCAACTGGTATAGTGGTTACTGACGGTGACTGTGCCATAGTGCCTGGGTTCAAATCCCGGAAAAGACATGGATGTTTGTAAATGTATAGTGCCTTCGCTGCATGGGGGTACTCGAAATAGCCGTCGAGCCACAAATCCTCTCGTGAGGTTGGTGGCAGGGGATGAGAGGTGTAAAGCCCCTGATCCTCCCCCAGGGTGTTTTCCCTCAAAATTGAGGTGGAACTGAGCTAAATCGTACTGTCACCTATATGGTGCTCAAGGCCAGGGTCACTGATAGGTGTACATCTACCCACTTGCCATGATGAATTTCGTGGGCCTCAATCTGACTATGTCAGACAGGTGGCATTAGAGCAACAACAACTATCAGTATTAATCTTCTTCAAAATACATCCTTTGCCAACCTACACACCATTACATTCATGTTTTATGTTATTCAAAGCAATGTTGCAGATTTTCTAGTGTCTCCTTCAGTCAAGTCTACTGCTTCAGCCTTGAGCTATTCTACAAACAGATAATGTGTTCCTTTTAATGCACCTTTAATTTTCCAAACAAGTAATAATAGAAGTCACATGGAGCAAGATCTCATAAAAGAAGATCTGTTTGAGAGCACAGTAATTCTTTTTTCTTTGCTAATAACTACTTCAAAGTGGACATTGTGCACAAGTACATTGTCCCTTGGCAGTAGCATTTATAAGTTGTTATTCCACAGATCTGGTCCTTTTTTCTTAATATAATAGTTCAGATTTATTGTCTAGCTCTAAGATACCATTTAATATAATTTATTTTTGAAAAGAACGAGTTTGACTTTCATTTTCAACTTGCTTATTCGATCTACATTGTTTCTTGGCAAAATACAGGTCTTCCAGAGCATGGATTGATGCTTCGTCTCAAGGTCATATCAAAAAATCCGTTTCATCACAAGTGATAACTCTTTTATTACTTCAGGCTTTGCTGTGAATTGTTGACATACAAGATCAGATGTTTTTACTGTTGACCAGAAAGGATGTTGATATTCAACACATCCTCCTGATCTTACAAAAATCATGTACAAAAATTTGAGTGCATGGCATACAATTATTGTTAAACAATCCTACTCCAACAAAGCAACATCCTATTCACTTAAGGAGTAACAAACAAGCAAGATAGGCATGCAATATAGTTCCATCTACACCAGAAGCATCAAAGTTGAAAGCATTCCATCATTTCTTCTTATTTAGCCTTATGATTAGAGCATGCATAGTTCTGCTACTTAATTGCTACTCATATCTTCATAAATATACAATTTTGTAAGATGCAAACTTTACATGACTGAAAATGGCCAATTCCAATATTTTGTGAAAGTTGTAAATTCTCTTGAGTTACTTACAATACAGAGGAATCAAAAATATTTCTTTTTTCAAATTGCTGTTAATTCCTTAAATGTCTAAGCTATTAAAAATTTACTGAAAGGTGTGAACATGTTCTTTAAACATGTTTTTTAAATGTCTTAAGTTACAAAGCATTTTACCAGGTATTTTTCAAAAAATTTAAAGTACCATCTGAAATCTAAAGTCACCCGTTTTTTTAGAGTGTAGTGTAATAGATTTATCAAATATAAACGTAAATACAAGCCAGTAAACAAAGATACATTCTACTTAATAAAAATGCTTCCCTAACCAATATTTAACAAAACATGAAGTAGAATAAATTAAAAATAGAATAGTAGTATAAACAGAAGAATATATTAAAAACAATTTTTAATTAAATAAATTAAAAACAATTTTTAATTAAATAAATTAAAACTAATTAATAATAACAGTAAAACTCAAAAGGAATATAATATTACATGAGGCAAGGAGGTGCATCAAATACACTGGCATCCCAAGTAATAAAGTTCTTCCAAAGCTCTTTATCTGCTATAAGTTGAACTATATGTGATATCAGTACCTGAAGAGGAAAAGTATTTTAAGATGAACATTTAATATATTTGTTCCTGAAAAATCACAAAAAAAAAAAAAAATTAGATTGAATTATTTCAAACATTTGAATTGGGGCAAAACATTAAATTAAAAATAAACATTTACAAACAGTACAAAAAATTCAATAAATAAGTAACAATAAATACACAAATAATGTATATAAATTTTAAAGCTTTCATATTTAAAAAGAAATAAATTATTTAGCACAAATAAGAGAAAATTAGGTATTTAAGATTGTTTAATAGAAAAACTTTATATATAAAGAATTTCAATGCTCTATACATTTATATTACAAGTAAGATGGGTTTTCTATTAACTATATATTTCTATAGTATATGCATTGCATACATAGTATAAGTAGCACAAAACATTCTACCAAATTAAATACTTTTTTAACTTCAACATGTTTTTAATATATATATGCAATCTAAATTTTAAGCCAGCCCACACATTTAAGAAGTTGTTCAATTTTTAAATTGACATATTTTCAAGATCTCATTGAATTACATATTACTACAGTAAATAAGATTTTATCTAATGATGAAATAAAATAATTCAATTACAACAGAAAAAAATTTTTTTAAAGTCTTTTTCCAACATAAAAATCATGACATTGTTTCAGAACAATAAAAGCCTATTAATTCTTTGTCATACTGAATTATTATAAATTCCAATGTTATAAAACAAAAACTGAGAATATGGATATAATACATGGAACTAAAAAGTTTCTTTAAAATTTGCAGGTTTAAGAAAAGTAAAATTAAAGCAGGTTGAAGATAATAAAAGTAAATAAATGAAAATGAAAAAAGGGTTACAAATGATATTATGAATACAATTGGTCAATTAACAATATTTTTGATAAAATAAAAGAGCTTTCTGTTTTTATTTAATGAAACAAAGAATTTTTATAATGATGATCATTGCCTTTACTTTCTATATTTCACACCAAAGAACTACAAATGAAGACGAATTATATATGTGATTTAATTAAATAAGCACTTGAACATAATTTCTAACATACCTTTGATTTTTGACCACTGGAATCACTTTCATATAGTTTATAATACAAAAGTGATATAAGTCCATGATGTTATATTTATCATATCTCACAATATTTTCTTTTAATATTTTCCCCACTTATACATTATTCTTGTTATTAAATATTTTTGAATAAAATAGTCAAAAACAAAAATACAGAATATTACATTTTATTTACTTAATTTACATTTTTTAGAAGACCAGTGGTTGAGTGATCGCACTTCCACACCACAAGTCTGAGGTTCAAACCCTGGGCTGGGCAAGGTAGACTCCACCTTTCATCCCTTCAGTGGGTCAATAAACAAGTACCCAGCTTGCTTGAGAACTTAACTCTGGGGGTTTCATGTCAGATTGACCACTTCACTGGAACATCTGCTCATACACCTCAGAGCCCATGGTCACATATACTAAAATGGGCACAGTAGGCCTTGGCCCTCATGAGCTGTTGCAACACTGAACCCATCTTTAAAGATATATTGTGATTTTCTCTGCAATATAAAGTTATACCGTCAAAAAGAAACTGTGTATTAAATTCACGAAAATAATTTAAAAATGCTGCCCTAATTTAAGACAAAAAGTAACATATATCATATGAAGATTAAATAAAAAGTTCCGAGGACGTGTATCACATCTCATACATGAAAGTTACTTAAAAAAAAAAGGAACTTAAAAAGAACAGAATCTTCTTATGAGTAACCTAAAAAAAACCTCGACCTAAAAAGATAACTTTAAATAAACTCATTAAGTTTATTTCTTTCAGTCATAAAATTGCAGTCAGTAATTCACAGAATGTATTTAACAATGTGAATAATAATTCATACTTATTTATCTTTTAAAAAATTTTGTAGCTCTGATTATTACCAACATTTTTAACACTACTGCTTTTAAAGAGTAAGAGAGCTTTTAAAATATGCGGGTGAAAAACTTGGTGAATTTATATATAATATTATTTATACAAAATGGAATGACAAGAATATTGCTTCAGAATGGAAACTTAATGTTATCTGTCCAATACATAAAAAAGGTAGTCAGTTGTTTCTCTAATTATAGAGGAATTAGTCTTCTTAATTCTACATATAAAGTCTTCTCATATGTATTATTTGAAAAATTATCACCTATAGTTGAAAGAATAATTGGAGATTATCAAGGAGGCTTTGAAAGGGAAATTCAACAAAACTATAGATTTTTAATTTAAGATTTATTTTAAAAAACGTAAATAGTGTGGAGCTACTACATACCTCCTATTTATAAATTTTAAGTCAGCATATGACAGTTGAATCATCCACTATGATTAATCTGGGTATACCTGATAAATTAATTCACAGCTAACTAAACTTACTTTGAATAATTCAATCGCATGTGAACATTTCCAAGCTGTTTCTCAGTTGAAAATGGATTAAGACAGAGAGACATGCTATCCTGTCTAATTTTCAACACTGCATTGGAATTAACATAGAGGGGACCATTTTTAATAAATCAATTCATAGACTTTTATATGAGGATGATGAGGACATAATTACTAGAACTGAGAGGGACCTAAAGGATGCATTTGTTACATTAAAAAAAAATCAGCTAAGAAATTTAACCTTTATATAAATACAGAAAAAACAAAATACATGGTTTCTACTAAACATAGCACACAAGTCAGTTATTCTTTGAAGTTGATACATATAGATTTGAAACCATACAAAACTTTTGTTATTTGGGTTCAATAATTGACTGATAATAATATTGATGTTGCAGTTAAAAGTGAAAACTGTCAACAACTAGATGTTTAAATAGTCTTTGAACCTTTTTTAGATCCTCATACATAAGAGATGCAAACTTATAATACAAAATTATAATACATCTAGTCCTGGTCTATGCTTCTGAGACTTGAACCCCCTCAAAGAAAAAAGAGGCCAATATTGCCATTTGTGAGAGAACGATCCCGAGAACCATATTTAGCAGAAATAAAGAGTGATTTTTATAGAAGAACAAATGTTCAAAATTATAAGGACATTGATATAATAAAATTTATCAAATTAAGTAAAATTAGATTTGTAGGGCATATTTGTCATTTGGAGACTAGTACCACAACATACAAGATCTTCAAACATAAACCTAGGGGTTGTAGAACCAGAAGATAACCAAGACTTTGATGGCTGAACTTGATTAACACTGATTTCAAGATCATAAGTGTATGGAACTTTTAACAAGAATTTCTAGGAAAAATGTTCTGGAGAAGACCAAGGCCCACCTGGGGCAGTTGAGCCGATTATGATAATTTTAAGGAGTATCTAAGAAAATTTCCCATGTAATACTAATAAGATATTTGATGGCTACCATCTCTATTACTACTAATGACTGTACAAATTATTGGCAATCAAGCTTTTTTCCCTTCAGATATCTATTTCAATAAGCATTGAATTTTTTAACAAGCCTTTATTATGATTTTCAACATTCCTTAGATCCATTATTCCTACATTTATTTAGATAATACTAAAGCAACAACATTTTATTTCATAACTTGAAAAGTCTTAGAATAAGAATGAAATGATACTCATTTATAATTTAATCATAATACTTGCAAAAGAATTAATGAATTATATATGATCTGTCTTGCAACATTTTTTAAAATTAAACTAACAAAATTCGCAGCTACATAACAACAAACAAAAAGCTTTGTCATACACAAATTTATGTGAATGGAAAATATTAACACAAAATGTATAATATTCAGATATTTCTCCTTACCATGGATATGTTCAAATAATTTTAAAAATAATTAGCTTTCTTAAATATCTGTGTCTTGATTCATAATTGAATTAATATGAATGTCACTTGTAACCTAATAAGTTCATGATGCAGATTCAAAAGATGGAAAGTGTTAATATTTACAGCTACATATAAAAAAAGAGAAACATCTATGCAGAATAAACAGTTTAATTCATAGCAATAACATCTATCATATATTTAACAATGTGTATTTCATTTTTAAAAAATAAATTCTTCAATATGATTGAGCCAATACAATCCTAACACAAAAACAATCATAATTACCCACTATAAACATCACATCTTTCTGAATGGCTATCATATACAAAATTGAGTCCATTTAAATGCATCTGTTTCTCTCATACTCAGTGGTGCAACAGCCCATCATGGGCCAAGGCCTACAATGCCCATCTCAGTTTTCATGACCTTGGGTGAGATGCATGAGAAGATGTTCCGATCAAGTGGTCAGTCTGATGCAAACCCTTCAGTGTTTAGTTCCTAAGCAAGCTTAATATTCATTTATCAACCCACTGAAGGGATGAAAAGCCGAGTCAAACTTGCTCAGCCCAGGTGAACTCCGGAGAGTTGTGGTGTGAAAGCGTGATGCGCTACCACTCGGCCATGCATCTAGTGAAATAAAATTATATTAATAAAAATTACATGAAATAAAAAAAAAAGGAACACAAAAAACATGTTTTAAGTTCAAATGCCATATCTTCCAAAATACAGAATCTAGATATTTCTATTAAAAAGCAAGTTTTCAAGTCATGCATACATTTTGCATTGAAAAAAAAATCAAAGGTAATAATAATTTATATTTAATTTTTCTGTGCATTGCAATATGTTGGAGTTTAAAACAGAAAACACATCGTACACTACTGATTCATAAAACACACTCAAAATGAATTTATTTAAGCATGATCTTTTAATATGAAATTTATTCATATTAAAAGATCAATCAGAAAACAAATTGATTTTATTTCCATATGTGTTATCCCAGAGAAAAACATTATATTCACAACTGATCAAAATACAACATATTTGTACAAAACGTTCATAAGATGCCATTATTTATCAATTTAACATTAAACAAAACAAATTAGTTTCACATAGATCTAAATACAATTCAAGACGAAATTACAGCAAACATACCCAATTATAAACCAAAACCAATGATAAAAAAATGTTAAAGAGGTCTTAAATTCTAAACATTTTTTCAGGTACATAATTTCAATATATATATAACTTTATTATGTTACAGAGAGAAACAAATTTTGTAATATCATTCATTTCTCTCAGAGTCAATCCATTTTTTTGTATAAAACATGTTTTATATGATACCTCCTATAATATTACATTTAACAAATCACAAATTTATATAAAAGTTCAAAAAAATTTCCAATGTATGTGAAATGTGTTCTAAATTTGATTCAGATTCTTCAATGTCAGGCTAAAATAACTTTATAATGAATGGAAAAGACAGAAATCAAATGTCAAATAGCTTTCATAGTTATGGTCATTAAAGCCTCATGCTTTATGTTAATTTTAAGTTTGCTTTTGAATATTTCCTGACATGCATGACTATAAGATATATAGGTACTTAAGTACTATTGTAACAATCGCCAATGTTCAGGATAACTCGCCAAGTTGGCAACCCCAATTTCACATGTATCGTATGCAATGAATTGGCAATCATGTGCTTCATTTAATATAATATTGCAAGTATAGGTTGCAGTAATACATAAGTATTGATTATATTATATATATACTAGCTGTACCCTGCCATGTGTTGCAGTGGCTCAGTCTTGTTCAACAAAAAGCACATGTTTTCAGTATGCTAAAACATTTGCATTGCAGGTATGATCTTTTATAAAAAAAAAATGCATAAATATATTACGGAAGTTATTACGGCTTATTTTTGTCCTTATGTTATGAACCTATATTTATTTACATTGTCCTTCAAGTTCAGACCTAAAGTTTGAAGATAAATTTTAAATGGCTCTACTCTGGATTCCTTGAGGGCAATGGGTTGGTTTTACAATGCTTATGGATATTTCTATTAAATCATAGGTGTGTTCACAAATGCACATTTTTCCAAACAATGTCACTTGGAAACATGATTTGTATTTCCTAATGTTATATAGGAAATGTTTTGATTCCACAGTATATCTAGCAAGCAAAATTTTTTATGTCACTGTGGTTCTCCAGGTTGAGGCGGTTTAATTTTTCAGTAGTACAAAACATTTCTTTTATTTCTCCTTTAAATTCCTGAGCATTGCAATAAGGATATACTTCCATCATTATGTAGATGAGAACATGCTGCCTGAACCTAGAATCTTATACTGGGTTGTACTAGAATGCAAGGTGACTGTTATTGTGTGATTGCTCATCACAAAGTCATGTTTGAAGCAGATGTGCTGTTTCTGGTTAACATCTTTCTGATGTTGTAAAACACGGATGATGTGCTCGCAAATGTGCATCCTTAAGTCTGGCTGCATGTTGCTCTGCTGCGCCCTAAGCACACATTTGTGCCATTCTTTGTCTGTTTTTCTCGTTTGCTGATATCCATTCTTTCTCAGTTTGATGTGCAATTACACTCGTTGTAGTACTTTTGCCTTGCAAGTATGACCCCAGTCTGATTTCCCGCAAGGTATTATTTTTATGTAGTGAAGCCAATTGACTGCACTTAAAAGAAAAAAAATTCAAAAACAAAGCATATAAAATTTCTTAAAAATGCACTTAAAAAGAAAAGAAAATTAAAACAAAATCATAAAATTTCAAAACATTTAAAAAAAAAAAATCAGGAACAAAAAAAAAAAAAAAAAAATGCTAATGAAATATTTAACTTCAAACATGCATCAATTGATACACCTGAAATCCAACGCAATGAGAGGCTGAACATATTTTCAATCGAATACACCAGGAAAATTCCAATATAAACATGGATTTTGCAGCAGAAATCTACGACAAAGTGTTGATAATGTTGGTGTATTTTTGCAATTCACGATTCAATTAGCATTAGCAATTGTTAACAAAGTTAAGGGCCTATCTTTAAAAGAGTGGCTTATATCTAGACACAGACTGCTTTTCACATGGACAATTATCTGTTATCCATGTACTTAAATATTAGCATCACTGCAGCCAAATTACCGCCATGCAAATCGCACCATTTTCCATCGAATTCTCTTTTCATAAAAAATATGTTAGGATCTTTGTTGTTTAGATATTAAGGTGCACGTGGCACCAATTTTGTTACGGTGATGCTAATACATAATTACTGATGTGTGTTACAGAGCAGCAGTCACCAATTGGTGATGCGTGAGAAATTTTGGAAGGCATGCAGAAAAATTGTGACATTATTCATACTTCTATGAAGATTCAGTTTAAAAAAAATGAACAAAATAGCATATTATAGAACATGGATTATTCTTTACTAAAAGCTTTTAGTTACCGAAATAACTAAACGAAAAAACAAATGAACAAAATTCCTGAGGTTAGTGATTTTTGGTAACCTCAACCAATTTTCGGAAAAATGGTGGCAAAATACTTCAGTCTGTTGATTGCGGCTTTTCACGAAGCTTATTTTCAGGGGTATGGAAGATTAAATAAAGATGTAAATATAACTATAGTGGTCCACCACATAGAGGTCAATTCTATTAGTGAACCGCAAATTATAAAGTTATACATTAAGTGGTTCATGAAGTGTTGAAAAATAGTAACTACTGCTCTAAAGTAGGCACAGCAGACAATTTCTGTATCTATACAGACAATGAAGCAACACAAAATGTTTACCCATAAGCATTGTAAAATTAACTCTTTGACCTCCAGTAGAGCTTCAAACTTGGCACCTCCCCTATGGAGACGATGCAAATAATTTTAGATTCATAACATGACAAAAAAACCCATAACTTCGAAGAATTCTGTTAACAAATTACAAATGAAATCTGTGTAAAAAAAGTTTTGTTAATGCATGTTTGTGTGTGGTGTTTTTGTTTCCACATTTTTTTATAAAAAAAATCATACCTCAAGTGCAAGCGGTTAAAGATATTAGAAATGTGTGCTTTCTCTTTTCTTTCTTTTTAACCAGACTGAGCCACAGGAAAACATGGTTGGGTACAGATAGCTATAAAAAATGATAAAAAGCTACCAAAAACCAATAATTAACAACAAATTATCAATATTTTGATGAAATCACCAAAAAAAGTTGCAAACAAAGGTACTTGGGTACTGTTGCAACTATATCAACCCAGATTTTGTTCGCTTCATACACGGTGAATTGGCAAATAAGTACTTATGTTGCCAATATGGTTGCGATAATACATAAATATCAAAACAAACACAAAATATACATCAGAAGGCATAGAATGGTTTTCCCTTATTGAATGCATATTGCAGCATTTGGCGATGTCTTTTGATTTTAGGTAAATGGCCATTTAAAGAAATATATATATAAGTGCCACAAAAAAAATATATTATAATTTAATTTAGATTCATTGGAGAGATAAAAAGGTGGAAGATTTTAAGCGATACACTACTTGTTTGTGGAGAGATTATGAAATCACGCTAAACACATCCATATATAGTGTACAGAATTAAAATTAGTATTTTATATATAAAAATTTTATCTAAAGTAAATATCCCGAGTTTAAAAATAAATTGAAAAATGATATACAATTTTAATACTAATTGACATAAAAAGAGCTGAACCATATATCAATGCGAAAGTATAATTTGAAAAAATACTTACAATCATATTAACCACCAGCTTCCTCAACATGTATTTGAGCCATCTGTCTGTTTTGCTCATTCATTTATGCCTACTCTAATTTGATGAGCAACTACCCCTCGCAATGTGTTTGCTTCCTAATGCTTGCTTATGATGACCTAAGTTCGAGTTTCTGCAATACAATTTTATATACTGAAGCCGATTGACTGCAGTTAAAATGTAGGTTAAAGCAAAAACATATGAAATTACAAAACAGCTCTGAGTGGGCCTTATATCCGAATTCTTTTGGGGCCCTTTTTCAGATATGAGCACCATGTAAGTGGAACTGTAATAACATTCGTTGGGGCCCCTGCATCATTGCTACAGGGGTAGCTCTACGTCCCCGACAAAAGCAAACCATATACTAATGGAATCTGTTTAAGAAAGTTATAACTTTATAAAGTAATCAGAAACAAAATAAGGTGCAATATTTTGATGACTCAAAATCAGAAAATCTTAGTTTTACTATTTGTACTTCAACAATAACATCAAATGAAAGGTACTTGCGTTTTATCGCAACCTATTGGCGACACTGTATAAAACGAAGCACATGATGGACAATTCCACGCATAGAACATCTGCGAAAATGGAATGGCCAACTTTGCGAGTTATCATGAAAGTTGGCGATTATTGCGATAATACGTAAGAACCAAATGAAATTTAAAAAGTTGTCTAAAACAGAGAAAAAACATTCGGTTCAAGTGTAGTATAGGGGGGCCACTTGGTGCAGTCCATTTTTTGGCGAATAAAAGTGGTCGCCAAGGTACTTTTTAAGGAATTATTTATTATATATTTTATAATGAATTCGATATCTCACCAAAACATGAAGATAAAAATCGCCCAATCCGAAGTGGCCCCCCTATACTACACTTGAACCTCCTCTCCCAAACGACCTAGCAGGTCTCTTCGGAAAAACAATCCCCGGGTAGCATAAAAAAATATATCTTTATATTAGAGATTTGAACCCATTACAAATATTTATTGGAATAACCCATAATATTTCCCGTATTGACATCGATGTTAATTATAATGCAATGATCAAATGTATAATTTATTTAAATAAGGAGATATCTATTAATTTTCGTACGCCGATCTCAACGCGTGTACTTTGCATATAGTAATTGAAGTTACAAGTTTAAGCGTGATTTGTTTGATAAATTTTGTTATCAAAAAGGATTCGGAGGTGGACTTCAAAAGTAGAGTCGCGCGAGCGGACCCCTATTTAACTAATTATTTAAGTAGTTGAATTTTTTTTTATTAGCTTGCACTACAAATATTTGACTCACGAGTGCTATTTTTCGTGTGAGTTTTGAATAGGACAGGAAATTCCTTTCTTATCTCATCCCACTTCACAACGCAAAGGATATTTTAACGATTATGTCACATTTAATGACGGATTGCCAATTGGTGCAACCAAGTTGAGGAAATTGTTGATTTGTCGAAGCGAATGAACATTCTGATGCAGAAATTGATAGCGAAACTGTTACATTTTCTAATGCTTTACATTATTTGGAAACTGGGCAAAAGTACCTCATGTAGCAGGATTTTCTCCTCTACATCGAATAATGAACTCATACGAATCAAACATCTTCTAATCAGTATTTAGAATTTCCAATTAACTAATGCATAATAGTCAATTAGTAGTATCTTTAGCACTAATAAATAAAAGCGTATAATTTCTAACTACGGATATTTTGAGTGGTTGCTAATTGTCGAATTTCCTGTAAATGCCAAAAAATTTGTATTTTGGGCACTGAACGAACAAAATGGTCGGTCCATATGAATTAAACATGACTAAGATATATTGATGTGACTTTACATTAAATAGTACCGCACAGTTTAACTTTACTTCAGACAGTCTGTTCCCAATAGCCACTTATAAAGAGATCATGGTATATATTTTCTAAGTGTACCTGTCCAAACGATATATATATATATTTCAGTTATCACTATAATTATCGCCGTGTTTACTCATTTGTTTGTTCACTAGAGTTGCAATTACTTTTTAACTGCAATGTTGCTAAAATTAATAAATTCAGCATGGGGCCATTTTACCCTTTTTAAGCACCTTAGATCCAAATGTTTGTGTTAAATTTTTCTTTG
Source organism: Trichonephila inaurata madagascariensis (assembly GCA_019973955.1). Classification (NCBI taxonomy): domain Eukaryota; kingdom Metazoa; phylum Arthropoda; class Arachnida; order Araneae; family Nephilidae; genus Trichonephila; species Trichonephila inaurata. Next base: position 47,150 of record BMAV01003933.1, read on the forward strand.
CTGCAAGGCCACAAATTGTGGTTTATCTAAAACTACTTGTGGCAACTCTTTGAGACTTAAATTCACTCCCGCACCAATTTTACCCTCTTTAAAAATACCACGCTTGCAATAATAGCTTAATTACATGAATATATTTAACCCGTGTAGAATGGATACTTCAGCTAGTACTAAATAAAGGCAATTGCCATAATTAAAAAGCCTTTCTTGCAGAGTTTTTTTTTTAATTCAATGTTTAAATAACACAAAATAAGAGTTTAAGCATAATGATCTGTGATTGTTTCCTTTACATTCCAAGGCCAGAGAAAGATAATTGTAATGCACAAGTTTTTGTCCATGATATAATTTGCTACAATCCTTTCTGAATGTTTGATACGAAATCTTGCACATTACATTATAGTGTTAAATGCTTTCTTAATTCTTAGAAACATTTGATAATACAATACGGTTCTATCAGCGGTATAGAATAAAAACTATTCTTGTTCTCGAAATGACAGAACATACCTTGAGTTTGCCCACTTCCAACAAGTACCAAAATAACTTAAGCACAGAGTTTAATGTCAAATAATGTAAATGAATAGTTCTATCAGAATGTCATTTGTGTGAAATGTTAACTTACAATTAAATTTTTGCCAATGTAAAGCTTCCTCTCACCAAAGCAAGTTTATTAATACTCGTTAGTAAAAAGATCAACTTAACGATTGGACAATGTTCCAAAAGTAGGGGAAAAAATATGGAATTAGAAAGTTGTACCCTAAATCGAAAAATTACTCAAGATTAGTAACTAGAGAAATTATTTTAGCACTTACATTCATTTCAATATATACTATAATTTAGCTACATAAATATTTTCATTTCAAGTCTTCCTTCCAAGTCAGGTGCAGTGAAAGAGGTCTAACTGTGTATACAAGGAACCTAAAGCAGTCTTCTTTAGGACCTAAATTCGGAATATTGTTCCAACATTAAATTTCAGAAGAAAAAAAATTTCATTCTACATTTAAGAGTTTTAAAGAACATTTGTCAAAATGAAGAACTGAAAATTGATATTTTTGGCTTATGCACTTTTCTACAATTTCATAAAACTTGAAAGCTACTAGGTAAACTACCCACTTTAGAAGACATGTTTGTTTGTATTCACTTTTCAATGGCATAATAAAAAATGCCAAGGATTTTCCCCATTGTGCCAAATGCTTTGAATTTTTTTTCTTAACTAATGCTATTAGTACATATGACTAAAATTGGTTTCATCTTTAACAACTTCCTAATGAAATTTTGAATTCTTATAGTTCTACACAGAATTTTATGTGTTACACAATGACTCAAACAAATGAATACAAAAGTGGTCAATATCAAAATATTTATTAAAAAGCATATCAAGAATTTAAAGATACAACATATGTGACTGAATATTCACTCAGTCGAAGTATTAGCCATCTAACAATCAGTTTACAGCTAAAATATGCCACAAATCTGAACAGATTAATACAATTATTTTATTAGTATTTTCATTGAAAATATCTTCATTTTCAGATAATACATGCTTAATAATCATTGAATACCATTTAAGTAAAAACAATTTAAACAGTTACATGACTTTAACAGGACTAAAGTAAATTTTCCTGGAACAGTTAAAATTTTAAAAGAAAGTTACTGCTTTTTAGAAACAAACCTTATTCCTCTACACTTCTTAGTTACAATCATTCTTTTTGTAAGCTTTGAGAATTTCATTTTACATGAAAACTCCTATACTGGCATCCACAAACTACTACCATTTGGTATCGATAGCTTGGCAACTACACATTTAGCCAATATGGTGGCAGTTGTATACCAATACAAATATTAACTTGAAGAAATACAGAACAGTTCAAAAAGTTGAAAGTATAGGCATTACAAAATATCAGAAAATCGAGCTATCACCATTATTATCAGTGGAGAGGTGTCGATAGTTTCATCATAAACACTCCTTATACCTTAATATTTCATTAATGAAATTCCAATAATTA
>BMAV01003933.1:56240-69099 GCA_019973955.1 Trichonephila inaurata madagascariensis
TTGAAGATACTACGCACGGTTATAGGCTCGACTCTTCTTGCAGTGTTTTTACTGCAGAAGCTTTCGCCATTTACCGTGCACTTCAATTAATCGACTCCAATATACCCCGTAAATACTGCATCTATACTGACAGCATGAGTGTATTAGAAGCGCTTGAAAACTACAACGATCGGTGTCATCCAGTGGTATGTAATATACTCAACATAACGAGTCGATTGTACAGCAAGGGTTACGATATAGCATTTTGCTTGCTACCAAGCCACGTAGGTATTATTGGAAACGAGCAAGCGGATAGCATGGCTCGGTCGGCAACGACCTATCTACCGCTAGCAGTACCGCTTTCGGACATGAAGAAAATCATCCTGCATCATATTTTAACAAAATGGCAGGAATCATGGAGTCAGCAGTTAGATAACAAACTGCACTCTGTGAAACCTGTCATAGGAGCATGGCCTGTGATGCCAATGCGAAGAACTGATGTCAGATTGACTCGTCTTCGCATTGGTCATACTCGCTTCACACACAGGCATTTATTATTTGGTGAAAACGCTCCTGAATGTCCTTCATGCAGGGTCTTGTACACTGTGCGTCACATTTTAATTTGAATGTCCAATTTTTAACAATCATCGCATCACCTTTTTTCATACATCTAATTTAACCTTATCTGACTTGGTGGAGAATCTCCCCACCAAAATCTATTTGCCTTTCTTTTAAAAATTGGATTTTTATATTTAATTTAACAAATTACCTTTAATTATTTTAACTTTCATTTTTATGTATGTGCATGCAAGCATGCACATATATATTTGTATATATAATATACATGAAATATATTTTAATATTGTTTTCATGTTTTAACGAATGTTTGGCCCAGCTTAGCCAAAATTGGCGCTTGCGCCATAAAACCCTACACTCACTCACTCACACTCGCTACTTTCAATTAAAATTTTCAAATCAAGAACTTTTGCATTATCTGGTACAGTTAGTTTTAATTAATCAGCGACAAGTTTTAACTCGTCTTTCTTCAAATTAGCAATTAAAGACAAATTTAAAATCCTCACAAGAATTCAAAGAACATTGCTCTCACCTACCTCACATAACCGGTCGCTGCACTTGGCTTCTTGCTTCGTAACACGAATACACATTAGTTTCACTCAGCCATTTTTAATCCAATAGGTAATTCCTAAGCTTCGGCTGCGAACGGATTAAATTTTGGGCCAACTTCAACACTTAAGCAGTTGACTCCAGTCTCTATCACAATAACCAATTTTATGGTGCAAACACTGTCCATATTTGTGGTTCTCTTTTAGTCGATAGCTTAATTACTCCTTTATTATTCTCATGACACAATCACGACACAGTTTCTAGTGCACTGGCATTTAATTTTTACTCACAACACATTTACATTCATATCAGAATTACTGGGCATGCGCAGTTGGGCTTGCGCCAACACATATTCTTATTTGAAGACACAACAATACACACCTAATATCCTTAATTACACAGATGGCGTTTCTCATGGCGGGAACTGACACATCCCGCCACTTCCGAAAGATTTTCTGTATGTTTTCGGGCAGAGGGTCATCCCATTTTAACTTCAATTTCTAAGCTTCTTGTAACAGTATCTTGGGTAACAAAGTCGTAGGACACAAAATCCCTAGAGGATCGAAGATTTTATGTACCATAGCCAAAACATTACGTTTACTTATCTCACCCTCCCCTGAATAATTGAAATTACATTTTAATGTATCTTTGTCTAAATCCCACAACAGTCCAAGCAAAGAAGTTACACCTGAACAACGGGAAATATAGCGACCTGGAACGTTACTTTCTCAACCTCGTAAGTTTAAACATCCCTTAGCCATTACTTCTATCGCCTTAACTATAAAATTTTCTTGCTCTTGGATATCGCTAACTCCGGTGACACAATTGTCAACGTAAAACGAGTGTTTTAATTTTTGGGTCACATCGTCAAAACGGGCTGGGGAATTCTAAAGGAGATGGTCCATGCAGGCAGAAAGTTGGAATGGAGAAGAACAGATTCCAAACACAACTCGGCAGTGTCGGTAAATTTTAGTTTCTTTAACAGTAGGAAGGAAGAACCTCAAATAATCTCGATGTTCAGGGATAATACTGAGCTGAAGGAACGCCTTTCCGATGTCTGGCGATAGACCAATTGGATACAGCTTAAACCTGTCAGTTATATCCGGTATGAGTTCAATTAAGTTAGGGCCTCTGTTGAAGCAGTCGTTAAGGGGCGGTTGATTTTTATCTTTGGCTGAAGCATCAAACACTGGCCGTATTTTCATTCTATGAATAGCCTGTTTTATAACAGGTCTATGGGGTAAATAATACCCGAAATTATCAATTTCGGTCTCAGGAACCTTTTCTATTATTTGTAGATCTTCCCATTGCATAAACACTACCTCATAGTCATTTAATTGATTTTGATCATCAATTCTTTGACACATTCCTTTTAATGGTAGCAGACTTATTATTTGGTAGCTGAGTTTCGAATTTAAAGGGAAGTGGCAATTCATACCGTCCATCAGGAAGAACAGATAAGTTTTCTTTAATTTGATTTAGAAATTCAGAATGCGCATGTTTACGCTTAGCATCTACAGTTAGGTCTGTAATGCCTATGGCATCTAAATTCCACAAATCAGTCACGGTGAAATTAGCACAATGCAAAGAAACCACATTAATGCACAAGTTATTATATATCGTGTTTGTTTTTCCTATCACTGTGTAACCAAATTTAGTTTGTACAACAGTTACACCTGAGCTTAGTTTCAAAGAATTACCAGTTAAAATGTTCACAATGACATCTGCTCCTAAGAGCAACTCAATGTCAAGCTCCTTAGTCTCTAGATCTTACAAAGTAATATTCTTTTATTTCAATTCTTGTAAAGTATATAGGTCAACTATTTTGGGTACAAACCCACATATTTTCTTTTGAGATAACACCTCAACCGAGTGAGCATAAGTGTCTTCAAAATGTTTCAAGTAAACATAAAAAACTAAATGGGAGTGAGGGCTAGTTTCTCTCCACCCCAAACAAACCATAGACAATGGTTTGTTTGAATTTGGGTCGCAGCTTCAAAAGTTTAATAACCCTCTCCGATATATAAGACTTTTGTGATCCACTATTCAAAAGCGTACGAACTTTGAGTTCTTTACCATTGTGCTCTATTTTTAAAACAAGAGTTTGCAAATACACAGTTTCATTAATGACAGATTGATCTGATAGTACAATACTTGATACACAACAGTATTTTCATCATTTGATTTAGCAGATTCTCTGTCTGCACACATAATAGTATAATGAATTTTATCACATGATAAACATTTCACTTAATATTTGCATGAACGAGAAACATGGCCAATTTTAAGGCAACGAAAACAGGCGTGCTGCTTCTGTGCCAAAAGTGTTCGTTTATCTTCTGTGGGCATTTTTCTTGCCGAAAAACATTCTGAAGAATTATGAGGCTTATCACAAAAAATGCAACGAAAATTTGTCCTACCATAATTGTCTTGAAAATTCACAAGTGTTGCAGCTGTAGAGCAATCAGGTTTATCTCTCTTGTTGAGAACGAGGATGCGACACGCGCGAAACTCCCAACCCGGTACGGGCGAGCTCCTCACTTTGCACATCGTTCCGAAGAAAACACAATAATTTATCCAGCGAGCACGCACTATCTTGCGGTGAGGAATCTACCACGGAGCGACTTCTTTCCCAAGTACGAAGCACGGTTTCCGGTAAGCAGGATTCAACCAACGGCTGATGGAATTCAGCAAACTTTTCTTTCGTGCGGCCAAGACTCTCGAGTGCCATGAGCTTACTTTCTAATAAATCGTATAACTCCGACAAATCCACTTTAATCCGACCAGATGCATTCTTCATTACGATGGAGAGCAAGTCTCGTACGTATATCTGCGCTAGAAGTTCGTCTCTTCCGAAACGCTCCTTCAATTGCGTAATTGCTTTGGAATAATTGTCCTTCGTCGGCGGAAAACTTGACACTAATCTAGCTGCTTTAGAATCTGGTACTACGCACTGTAACAAGTATTGAAATTTATCTTCTGCAATCGTTGTATCCAGGTGAATTTTTTCGAATTGCGACCAAAACGCAAGAAAGTCTTTCGATTCTCCGCTAAATTTTCTTAATTCAAGTTTTGGGAGCTTGAACTTTCGCTTTTCAACGGAAATATTTTCTTCCGGAACCAAAACTGTTTTCTTTTGGCTAGCTTCCAAAAGTGAACAAATTTGACAAAATTTATCACGATATTCTTCGGCTTTCGAAAAATCCTCTTGATATGTATTTTTAAGTTCTTCACTTCTTAATAAGAAATCAGATATTTCTTCTTGAGTTGTTTCCAGCCGAGAGAATTTATCTTGTAACTGCTTATACAAAGCGTTGCTTCATTGTTACCTAAAGTTTCGGTTTCGATTCTGTTGCTAATGCCATTGCAACACACAGTGAACGCTGCTCTTAAAGACTTTCGTTTTGCTTTCAGAATATCGATATACATATTTAACGAGAAAATTATTCATGGACGCCGAAATATGTGGGAACTCACGGGGTTCAACAAACAGGTTCAAGTAATAATCACACCAGGGATTATTCTATAGCAATTTTAATACGGATATCATTTCACGAGAGCAGCATTCTACATATACATACAAAGTCCCGCGCAGTACTATGTGGAACAAAGGATTTCTCCGTTAATCTTACATTTAAAATAAAGCAAAGTCTATAATAATAAAGTAGTCCAATCGGAAAAAGGCTCTTCTTCGTTGACTCCACCCAAGCATTGCGTCATAGAGATAGTTCGTTGCGGTGGCCTTCAACAGTATTTTTCAAAGAATACATTAAAAGTTTGAGACCTACCTCTGTTCTCTCGATCCGTTGATTTTATATCTTCAATGAGCAGCTGAATGATTTCCAAGCTTTCTGAAGTTTCTATTTCACAATAATCCTCAGCTATTTTATCTAGATTGATCTGTAATTGCTCAATTTTTTTCAGTTTTATTTCGATTTTAGTGACACTAGTATCCTTTGACACTGTTTTCTTAGAGATAACTAACTTAGTTAAAGTTCCTTTAATTGAATCTTTTAAGCGATTCAATTTCGCTTTAGTAGCTACGTTGGAGTTATTTTTATTTTCCGATTTTTTACCCATTTTCTCCGGCTCGACGGACCAATGTTTCGTCAATATTTGGGTGGACTGTAATCTGGTAAGAATAAAAAATCAAACTTTCGCAACGCTAAGCCTACTTTATTTGTGCACCCGCCTTTGTCGGGGTACAGCTTGACTATATCTAATTTTACAAATTTTTTACAGATGGCGCTACAGTGCACTGATGTCCTAACACATGTAAATCTCAAAAACTCGGAAAATAATTTTAAAAATATTTTATTATTACTAAAGTTTGAATATTATAACATAACTGCAAAATTTTAAAATGAAAATGTTAAAAAAAAAAATGTGTTCAGGAAAGCACTTTTCCTCTTGCAAAACAAAAATGAATGTTTTCATCAACAAGACTTAAGAGTTTTTCAGAGGTCATTGCCAATTTTTAAAAAAAATGATAGCATTAATTTTAGATTTGTTTATAGACCATAGAAAATAAAAATATGATTAATAGAATTTTCTTGATTTTAGAACTTAAGACAAAAATTAGTAAAAGAAAATTATTAAAACAAAATGAATTAATTGGTAAACTTATTATATTTTAGAATATCATACATAGTATGATTTATAGCATATAGAATCACGCGCGCTATTCTGTCATATGATACATCTAAGTATTAAAGTATCAGAATAATAAAGTAAAGAATTTTGTGGATAATGAGAAAAATTTATAAAATTATCATGTACTTCTCTGAATTTGTAAAAAAATAAAAATTAACTGGATTTTTTATTTCTCATACAAAATTCTGGTTTTTTTTTTTTTTCTTTTGTCGTAATAGTGTAATTTTTACCTCAATCAGTATAACTCTGTAAAATTTGAATTTCTTTTTTGTTTGATTATTACTTCCTAGTTAGAAATATCAGCAAAATTTTCAATTTTATTATAAAAAAAAATAAAATACATCTATACTAGAACTCTTAATATGCATATATTCATAAGAAAATAATACATTCAAAATTTAAAGGGAAATGACACCTTTTGAATAATTTTTTTTATTTATGTTAAAAATTATATTTTAGCATTTCATATAATGCTTCTATTCAAGAAAATGTTACCAGATGAAATTTTGTACGTATTATTCACACAATTTTAAAAACTTAAATTTTCTTTAAAAAATGTGGAAAATTTTACTTTTTCTGTATTCCCTAATTTTCTTTTGTATTATTCCTAAGAATGTTTTAAGCAACCTTAGGGATCGAATTAACTATAACTTAACTAGTTTTTTTTAGGGGGAATGAAATGTTTTTATGTGTGCTAAATTTCAACTAAAAAGATAATATCCCCTACATTTTAATTTCTTTTTTAAAAAAATTATTCAGCTTACAGCAAAATGTATCCCTAATTTTTTACATGTATTATATATAACATTCAGGGAAAAAATGAAAGTGATTGGTAAATAATTGTGGAAGGAGTAGTAGCATTTTGAATGCACTAATGTATCGAAAAAACACAAACTGAGAAAAACCATTTTAAAGTATATGTTTTAAAAAAAATAATAATTATCAGCCTAAATAAATTTAAAATACCCCTTTAGAACATTAGCTATATATTTTTATTAAAAATGGTTGCATTTTCGTATTATTTCTACTCATGTATATATTTTTTTTAAATGATAACTTTTTCGAGAATATTAATTACACAAGAAAACTCAAGAAAGTGTTAATTTTTTTTCTGTCAAGACAGAAATTTTAAAGTCTTTTGCTTCACATAATATTGAAATATTAGACCTGTATGAAAACATATGATGAATAAGAACTAAAATTATTTGTAAAAAATACCTTAATTAAAAAATGTTACATGTACACATTTCACAAAGAAAAAAATTGCATTATTGTAATGCCTCAGAAATATCCTGCTTTATATGTAACATCTTTTTTTTTTGTAGTAATTATTTTTCTTTTTCAAATAGCTTATCTTTTTAATCAAAAAGCTTTCTTTAGCTTTTTTTTTTAATCTAAAAAGGGGTGGGCATGGTCGAATTGCCTAATCTGTTTACGTTTTTCAATTGAAATTTTTTCCAACTTCTAATTTTTAGGAGTACAAAACTGACACATCAATCGAAAGATAATAATGCAAAGAATATGACTAAATAAAAATATAAAAAACGATATTTTGATCATTTCGAAAATACCGAGTCTTCTTAAGGAAAGTCAAATTTTGAAAATGCTAATCTAAAATAAAATTCAAGTAATGACCAACACAACTAATCAAATTTATTTTGCAAAATTTAGCCAATTAATCAACACATGAAAATTACTTTGCTGCTTTTACATGCAATTAAAAAAAATACTGTTTCAAAATCAATGAAAATATTGAGCATTTTTAAGTATAATATGCTTGGATTATTTTAATCTAGTTTGAGAAAAAAGTGCTGTTATAAAACTAATTTGTTCAAATAAAGTAAGTCTCGTAATTATATTTAATAAGTGTTACGCATATGAGAGGGAATAGATAAATGTTTACTTGAATAAATAATTGTTGGAAAAAAATTGCCCTATTTTCAATGTTTCATGAAAAATTATATTCACCATTTTTTTAAAATCTAATAGTGATACAATCTAATTAATAGAACTAAAAATGTTTATTGAATAGCAATACAGGAATTAAAAATTACAGGTGGTTTTTCAAATTATTTCACATTGAAATTGAATAACATGAATTTTTTCTTGCAATACTTTATAATTTATATGAAGTGAAATGAAGACAGCTCTCAGCTGGAACGTCTTTCAACTTCCACATAACATCATTTCACAATTCCGAGACACCATTTTGTTTCATAAGTAGCACTTACAAAATTCTACATAATGAAGGATGTCAGGATTCGAACTAGGCTGCGACCCTGTAAGAAAGATAGAAGTTGTAGAAATATCTTATAGCACAAAATAAAAATTATATATAATGTGAAAGCTAAACAACATATAAAATTATTCACCAGAATGCAGATTTGTATGATGAGAGTGTGTATTACAGAAACCTGTCGTGAAATGCAATATTCTAACGTATAAAAGAAAGTAGAAAAAGAAAAGGACTGATTTTTTAAAGCATTAGACTTAAACTTTATAAAATTGAGTAGACTTCTTTGAATAAAGGACCTGGTTTGAAAATATGAAATTGTATTAAAAGTTTTTAATTCCATAAATTCACCTGCAGATAGATTTCACCATTTCACCAGTAGAACTCAAACTCAGTGGTGCAACTGCAACAGCCTATGAGGGTCAGGCCCTGCTGTGCCCATCCAAGTATACTTGACCTTTGGGCACCGAGGTGCATGAGCAGATGTTCCGATCAGGTGGTCAGTCTGAAACGAGATCCCAGTGCTTAAGTCCCCAAGCAAGTTGGTTACTCATTTATCGACCCACTGCAGTAGGGATGAAAGGCTAAATCGACCTTGCCGAGCCCGGGAATAGAACCCGGACCTATGGTAAAATGAACAGATATTTGTGTTGCTATCACAAGTATTAAAAAGGAATCACGTGGTTGTTTACTGATGTGTTTCACATTCAATGACAGGCCGTAGATTATTTGTAAATTCCTCTCCTGAGCGTGGTGCAGCAATTCTTTCTCTGGTAAATGCTATTGATTCCAATTGAAATACTTCATCTTAAAACTTTTTCAGCCATAATTTCCTCAAATTTAAAGCTGGTTTATGAACAATGTACCTTCTCCTAATACGTCATCAGTATGTATAAATAAATGTTTACCGTGTCCCCCCCCCTCCTTATTAGAAGTCTTTCTTCTTTAAAACTCTTCCCAATTTGGATCTCCGTTCTCATTATCGACAAAAGGAACTTCATGATCATCATCACTTAAGGCTGAAAGAAATGAATAATGTTTTTGTTTAAAGGAGTACCATCATCTCATGTGGCAGCAAGTCTTTTTAAAAAATATATGAAAGGTAATACCATTTAGTAATTTTTTATTAAAAGTCTTTGGCATCATGTCAGAAATGCCCTCGAATTCTACCGCGGGAACTTCAATTTTTCTCAACTGTAGGCCTTCTTTTCCATATCCTGGAAAAACCCAAGATATATCTTCTAAAAACATTTGCCCTTTTGCGTCCAGAAACTTCAGTGTATTTAATCGCGTCCTTCGGTAAAAATGCAATGCCATATATCGTCTTATAGACTTTTCGGATTTTCTATTGATTATTGATTTTTTAAAATGCCGGTTTTCATTTTCCAATGGATTTATTGTGTTTAATTTATCAGTTTTATTAACAAATTCCCCTTTTTTGTGGTTGGTTGTCTTATATAATGCATCGTTGAATAGTTTATTTATATTGTGATATTGAGTTGCGCTGTCCGTATATATTACTGAAGTCTCTGGATTGCAGTGCCTAGCAATACGAGGTCAAAGATCTTTCTTTTTTTCTCCATCAACCAAAAAAAAAGCCCTTCTTTATCGTCCCTGCAATATAAGAAATATTATTTGTAACATTAATTTTTCAAATCTAAAAATAAATCAAAAGTCGTATTTATATCTTACCGGCAATATATTTCGAGTACAACTTGGGTCATAGTTTTCGTTTTTCGACCATTATTATACTTTCTTTTTGTTAAGAATGTCTCGTCTAAAAAGAGTTTGTTTTTCCTGAAACACAATTCCTACTTTAACCGAAATATATTTTTAAATGCAGCGAACATATAAATTATTACAAAGGAAATTGTTATCTCACCTGGTCCTCCAAGAAGCTTTTCGTGATGAGATCCAATGATTTCTGTTACTTCTCTCAGCCGAGCAAAAAAGTCTACAATCGTAGCCCAACTCATTTCTTGTTGTCCTCTTCTTTTTTGGAACATATTAAATTGATCCAAGACTAAACTTATTTGCAGTTTGATGACAAAACATACTATCAATACAAAAACATCTAGTATGTGAATTTTTACGTTCTCGAAAAAAGTGTTTGGTGTTGGTTTCACCTGAAAAAAGGATATCTTTAAAATAATACAACAAAAACATTGTTTCAAAATATTTGGTTAATACATATATCATATAAAACATAAAACAAAAATAGCTAAACTTAAAAAGTTTTTTATTGATTACGAAATTTATTATGAATGAACAATTTTAATCATACATGATTTTTTTTCAAAATTAATTTTTAAATTTAAATTTTTTGCATTTTTTGGCATAATTTTCATGCACATTTACATTGTTCCTTGTCATCTATAATTTCAAATATTTTAATAGCACTTACACCTTTTATATTACTTCAGCTCATGGGGTTTTGAACTGATACATTGATACTGAAGTACCTTTTAATTATCAAATAGGAACAATGCCCTACTCACACATAAATAACCGTATATGTATTGCGACATGGCCATCTGTCGATAGCTATGTCTTGGGGTTTCCGCGTAAGTTAGAGGTGTGGGATTATCGGAAGGATATGAGACATTCTATAATTCTTAATATGACTTTTATTAAGAATCTAACTTAAATTACTTAGATAACGAACAAACATATTAAGTGAGAATAAACCAAAGTACGCCGATTTAATTAAGTCAGATCGCGCAATTAGATCACTTATCAATATAACTAATTAGATCCACCTAATCTCGATTCAATAATTTACTAGCGTTCAGAATATAATCCTCCTACCTTGGTTGAAGACTCAACGATACAGATACTTTCAAGTAGACTGATGAGCTCGTGTGCAATAGAATGCACCGTGTAAGATTAGCGAGGGTGGGCGTCTCTGTGATTCCTGGGTAGCCGTCTAATTACACTTCTACCTTTTTTGAACTAAGCTTTCTCTAAATTGCCATTCTTGCTCACTAAACTTTCTATCCTTTTAAAGGTTATCTTATTTGCATTTTTGCTTCGTTTTTACTTCTTGGATTTGGGTTGGAAAAGTTTTGCCATTAACCTTTTGAGGACGGCTGGCCGATATATCGGCCAACAGGAACAGACCCTTAAAAGACGGCTCTGGCCGATGTATCGGCCACGCAATGCTTTCCCCTTTTAACAGCTTTCGAAACAGCATGAGGCCTATTACAGCTTTGGAACATCGTTTGCTTGACCGGTTTCTTTTGTATTTAAAAGGGAGGGGGATACAGTTCCCTCTTTCACCCTTATCTGAAAATCCCTCTTTCTTCCCTTATGCTTAAATTCTCACTAGCGGAGAGTGCATAGTTATTTTTGCAAGCGATTTTTACATCTCAATTACTTAATCATTTCATTTTAAATTAATTTGATTCTTTTTTTAAAAAAAATTCAAAAATGAGTTTTAACTTTAACTGGTGATTTTTTAAAATGATTTTTATTTTATTTTTTCATACTAAAGAATGTCATTACGTATTTTCTTAATGCATATTTTTTTACAAATACAAGCATAGCTCTCTCTCTATGCATCTGCCAAATTTAAAAATACTACTGTGTTCTACATTTTTATTAATTTTTATACCTGTAAAACAACTTAAAAATATATTTGTGGAGAACTCTTTAAGCAATTTTTGCATTCAATTTTTGATGAAGATTTATGCATTATTACACAAGGTATTGCTGTACAAGAACTTATTTTTACTGTTATCTTACGTTATGCTTAATTAAGAAGTTTTTTTTAAAATTTTTAATTTTAATCGAAAGATAAAAAAAGCCTATTTTTAATCGCGTATAAACAACAAAAAACGAAAGAAGAAAAGATATTTGCAACAACAAGAAAATTACAGAAATATTCGTTACAGATTCTTAAAATTATTTGTTTTAGTTTTTCAACTTTATTTATAAAATGCAAGAAACTAACTTCGACATTTTTTATTTTGACAATTGATGTATAAAAGTTGAGTCTGCGAAACAGAAACTATTAATTCCGATATTTTTTCTTTCAAATTTGTAGAAAACGTATATTACGAGTTCTTCAGCATAAGAAAAATGCCCCGATTTATACAAAAGCCTTAAAAGCAAAAATGAAATCCTTGCTTTTGTTATATATTATACTTTGAAAGTTCTACAGTGTTAGATTTCCTGATTAAAAAAAAATAAAGTAAGTTTCCTTTATAATATATATATAATAATTACAAAAAGTTTGCAAAATGCTCTAAAATCTATCTGAAAAATAGATATAATCAGAACGTAGTCTAATAGATAGTTATATTGAAGTAAAAAATGTGTTCTCTTTTTTTTTTCGCCCAGTTATTCGTAAGTCACACTTTTTACGTATGATAGTATAAATAAAGGAGTGTTCGGGTGCGCTCTAAGGCTATTGAACGTTTGAAACTCTGACTACAGAATCAGATGGTTCTTGTAAATGAGCATGAAAGCAGGTTGTAATATATTTTACATCGACAAAGAATGCTTGTCCCTCTTGATTATTGTTGATGCTTCGGGTCATTATTGATTATCATATGCCTTTTTTTTGGTGTAATAAAACCTAGAAATGCACATCTGCCTTCTTGTAAATCTTCCAAGGTTGCTTTCAAGTAGCCGGAAAACTATTCTTCCTCTTGTTGCCGTAATAAATCTTTAGAGAGTGCATTTCCTTTTCAATGAAATTGTCGCACATAGGATAAATAGAAACTATTCCTACCAAGCCCTTCTTCAAGAAAGCCCTGAACGTTATCAGGAGAATGAAAATAATCCTTCCGGGAATTGATACTGTGTTAGATTTTTTTGAGAGATAAGGTAAAATGCACCCATTCACTTAGCGGCGGGGGGGGGGGG
>BMAV01003934.1:20940-31353 GCA_019973955.1 Trichonephila inaurata madagascariensis
TATCATCTAAAAAGCCAGTAACAGCCTCCGGATTGAAGTGATCATTTTGGTCAAGCGGTATATTATGTGCTTACGGAACTGAAGGTCACGGGTTCTGTCCACCGGATAAGCGCGCCGCTTCATTAGTGACCCTGGCTGAGCTAAGAAAGCTTCTGAGGTTGAATTCTAGGAGGACCCACTTCTGCCGCTAAATGGTTTTGGCGCCAAAATTTTGACGGAAAAGGTTACACACAATATGGTAACCCTACCATTTCATTTAAAAAAAAGGTATTTCAAACACCCGAAAAAGATGGCAACCCTAAAAAGGGTGAAACGAAAATCGCCTTTTTAGGAGAAAAATTCTTTTTGCCGTTGATAGAATACGTTAGAATCTTTTTGACCCCTGACGTCGCTTGAAAAGGTTGTTCGCTCTCACACCAATTTTGTTAAGAATGGCTTGTGAAAGGAAATTATTGGAAAGTGAGGCTACGACAGGTTTCTTTGTGCTTCTGGGCGAAAAGGGGAAGAAAGATACGTTAGAATGAAGAGCGAAAGAGAACGGTTGACGGCTACGAATGGCGTTGCCGCAGCCAGTCGAAAGATAATCCCAACGACGTCGTTCGGGGGATCGGGGTTCGTCCACGATCTTACCGGGAACCACTATAATTTCGGACTGTTGGAAGTCTTATGACTGCCTCTCGGACGAGGGGTATGTTCATTTAAGAGTCAACCACAGTCTGACTTTTGGGGATCCCGAGACCGGTGCGCATACCAACTTCATTGAAGGCACCTGGTCTGCAATAAAAAAGGGCCTTCATAAAGCGCATGTCAAGGGGCAATTTCATTCTTAGCTTGCAAATACATGTGGCGACAATCAAACGGCCACAAAATGGTGGATGAAAACTTCCATGACTACCTTGCATCCATCGCAAGGGTGTATTCACCACCCGAAAAAGTCGACCTGCAAGAGTAAGGAAAGTGCATTTTAAAATGTTTTAAAATGATGAATTTAATGTATTTCTTCGATTTAATCTTTGCGAAACTCTCATTTCGTCCTTTTTTTTAAAATGTAAATAATGTACTTCACACGGGTCTTTTTAGAGTGTTTTTTGAAAATGAATTCCATTGGTTTCTCTGATTTTATCTTTTTAAAATGATTAATTTCATGTATTTCTTCGATTTTATCAATGCAAAAAGCACATTTCGTCCTTTTTTTAATGTAAAACATTTACTACGAACGGTTTTCTGATGTCCCTGACGCCATTTAGGAAACCCCGTTCATTTCATGATTTTTTAGGTTTTCGTCCTCCCTCCCTCCTCTGACACAAACGGTTTCCAAGAGGTTTACGTCTCTGACGCCATTTTGAAAAACTTGTGTTTCTCGATTTGGCGCGATTTGGCGAAAACATTTTGGTGTCAAAAACACCAATGGGTCCTGCTAGGATTTTACCGTTTCTGAACTGTCGTGGCGCCATCTATCTGCAAAAAGAGCAGCCAAAAACTCGTCAAAATTCACTTGACGCAGTTAACAAAATAATCTAACTCACTTGACGCAACTCCTCCAATTAACACCAACAACTGACCGCTCGCAATAACAAAATATCGTTCGTTTGCCTACCACCGACTCACTGGTGGGCTGTGTGTAGCGGTATCATCTATATAAGCCAGTAACAGCCTCCAGACTGAAGTGATCATTTTGTCTAGCGGTATGCTACGTATTACCGAACCGAAAGTCGCGAGTTCTGCGCGAATAAGCGCGTCACTTCAATATGATAGAGAAGATATCCTTGATTAAACTTTACGCTTAATTTAAGATTATTACTTCATAGGCATGAAGTCTATAGTGCTTTTAATTGTATTATTTTCCCATTAAAAGCCATAATATATGCTCCCCAATAACTATAATTCCAGGCTAAACCAATGTTAATTTATTTCTGCTTTTTTCAAGGATTCTAAAAGACGGAAAATTGTATAAAATCTATTTAATTTGCTCTCACATATGGCGTTGATGGATTTTAGATGACAAATATCCGCTCGTGAGGGAGCTTTGAAAAGTAATAGAAAATTATTGTTCAATAAGTAAATGTAAGTAGTGTTGGTTGCTGTCGGGGATTTCATATTTGAAATGTTAAAATAATATTTGTAACTAATAGCAAAAAGACGGATAATAGTGCGCACTCTTTTGGCCGTCTGAGCACTTAACCAGTCAGCCTGCCAGCTCGGTGAAGAAAGCAGATGCCAATATCCACGCGGGAAAACCTCTCGTTATTTTGTATAATATTAACTGTTTTTGATGTAATGGTAACTGTCCTCAATTTGAATGTGAATTATTTTTGAACATAAAAAGAGATATTAAAATTATCGGAGCTAACCGCCATAGTAATATTTGAGTGCTGGTTATACATTTTAGATAATATTTGAATAATTAATTATCTTAAATTAAGAAATTATTATGAATTTTATTTAATAAAAGTAAATATTTAGTAAAAGTAATAACTTAATTTTATTCTTGTAAAAAAAAAGAAATTATTCTTTCTAATTAATACTGCCTTTCATACAACTGAATGATCGAAAAGGAATGCACACACACTTTTTAACTATTTCAAAGCAGCTGATATTGGTATGATGGCATCGGTTATATGTTCCACGATATTTTTAGATTTAAATTTAACATAGCGTGCTCTTATTTCTTTCTTTCTATGAATGCAGTCCGTATACGAGAAGAATGTCAACAAAACTTGAAAAACTTGTACGTATAAATATTTGAAAGCATATAAATTTAATTAAAAGTAATCATGGATATTTTAACAAAACTTTTGTGTAAATCCCTTTTTCAATTACTATTATTAGTTCACACTCTCTCCTTATATATATATATATATATATCTTATTCACATTTTCAATCGTTAATAAAATACTTTCTATTCATCCATTCAAGCTCAAATAAATTTTTTAATTTTGTAGTGGATGACAATTGATGTTAATACAGTTTTTTTCAAATATTAATTCATCAATTAAATTTTATTTTTTAATTTTAAATTTAATCTGCGTTATTTCTGTAGTAGTTACAATTTGCTGCAACAGATGGTGCCAGTACGTTTTTCTAACGAAGTAGGAATTTTGACGTTAAATTTTTTTTTTATATTACTTGTTAGAAATAATATTTAAATTTATCATATTTAATCTTATAAATTCTATAAGAGAAAATAATCTCGAGTTTGTTTAAATAATTGATTGATATAAAAATCAATCAATGTTTCAGCATTGGAGATTATTTTTTCTGAATATAAATACTTTTTTTTATCCACAACTGATTAATATTCATTTTATTTATTTTTAATAGGAAATTGTTTAAGCAAAATCTAAATAATAATAAAGCAATTTGAATAGAAATTTGTTAAAATGGCATTAATTTCATTTGAGTCAATTTATTTTATCAACTTACCACTTTCTATTTCTTTTGAAGAATCTATACTAGAGCAGACAGTTTCTAGACCTACTAAATTACATTTTGTGCTTTCCACATCCCATGAGAGTAGTCCTGAAAAGAAAAGTCAGAATTTTAAGAAACTGTTATTTATATGAATGTTGATGTATAACATAAATTGAATAATAACTCAATAAAAAAAAATTCAATTAACACTTTTTTATTTTTATAAAATTATGCCACAGTTTCTAGAAATATAGATCACAATTGCATTGAAAATTTGACTGAAACAAACATGAATAAATTACAATAGAAATTTGTCTGAGAAGGTTTGTAACAATGCTCCCCCCAACCTTTTTATCGCTACGGACATTTGATAATTTTATTACACCCCCCTAAGGAAGGGTTGTTGATTGTTGTTGATCATATTGTTTTGATTGAATAATTTTAATTTAATTGTATTTAAACATGTCTTCAGAATAAAATACAGTTTCACCAAAAAATGAATTTTAGAGATTTAACATGGAATATAAAGTGATTTCCTTAAAAAGTCGTACAAACCCGAGAAAAATACACCACAGTACAGTAAATAAAATAAGAGATAATTTAATTTTTCTTAGGTGGCACTGTTCCTAGTACCTTTCGATCCATGGCTCGGGAGTTGGGGACCACTGATTTATAATATACATGTAATTTTTTGAAACTTATTGTAACATAAAACAAAATTTTTTGTAAAAATATTTTTAAAAATGTTTATATATATTTTACGAAAACCAAGTAGGAAGTTGGTTCATATTTTTGAGTTATAAATATTTATTACTTTTATTTATCGTTAGTTCATTGATTCATTTCTGAACCATGTACAAAATGTATAGGTAATATTTTATTTGCAGAGGCTTAGTAGCAACATCAGTTCACGTAATAGGCTACAAAATAAAGTAAAACCATTTGATACTTTTTAAATAACAGCACTTAAAAACTTTCAATATAAGGAAATGAATACGATTTATGTGTTGTACAGAATGGTTTTGCTTCAAACCTCAACTATTGTGTAGAGTATACGGACGACACAATATCATAATACGACGCTTATTTTTACAAAAGCATTGAACTTTAACAACGAAATTTTAGTATCTCTTTCCATTATGTAACTAAACTCAGTGACGCAACAGCCCATGAGGGTCAAGGTCTACTGTGCCCAACTCAGTGTACGCGACCTTGGGCCTTGAGGTGCATGAGCAGATGTTCCGGTAAGGTGGTCAGTCTGACGTGAAACCCCAGTTTAAAGTTCCCAAGCAAGCTTGGTGCTCTTTTATTGACCCACTGAAGGGATGAAAGGCCGAGTCAACCATGCCCTGCCCGGAGTTTGAATCTCGGACCTATGGTGTGGAAGCGCGGTGCACTAACCACTCAGCCACTGGACTGTTTCAATTATGTATTTTAAAACATGTTGCTAGCAATGACTGACGATGACTAATCTAGCAAATGACGTGAAAAATGTGCTTTAAATGAAATCGATAAAAAAAATAATGCTAAGTATAAACGAGTTACTAATTTATTAACATGGTAGGTTCAAAATGTCAGAGAAAGCATCAAAATATTTTTTTCATCCATTATAAAAATATCAAATTTGATTCGTTTCTTTTTTTTTCTTCACTTTTTACTTTTGTAGACTATTCAATTAAAATGTTAACCTTATACAATTTCTCGCCTCGTAGATCTGAACCACTGTCAGATTACGAAGTCGATACGTAAATGACATTCACACCACATGAAGACTTTAAACCCCGACAGATTTAACGTGCATCTTTCCCGCTTATGATGTGGCTGCGGTAGCCTATTGGTCATGGTCTCAAGGTTGAGACCTAGTGCCACTGAAGACTCGCCGTAAATAGGGGCTGATACACGTTAAATCTGTCGTAGCTCAGTGTCACTCCGAGGGTGTGGTGAGGTAGCTTGGAGAGAGGGCGGGGTGCCAGCTTAAGCGTCATCCGTGACCGAGTCCGTTTGACCAAGGTTTAAAAGTAGGAGGTCCTTTGCCAATAGCTCTCGTGTGTACCTTTTATAGTTAGTTGATAAACAATCACTTATTCCTTTTACATGGTGGTCTTTGGAAGTACGAGAACCAACGCGCACCCCGTTCTTTACGAAGAAATCTAAAATGTATGAATGTATTGTTCTTATGTTTTGAAGTCATTTATTTGAGGTATTACCTCAGATTTTTGAAAAAAATAATATACTTGTAGACAGTGCTGGTTTAAGCTCATTTCGGGCCCTGGGGGCAAAAGATTTATGGGCCCCTTTCACACTGGTGGGTCGAAATTTATTACCAGAAAACCTGGTTATAAGTCTAGCTTTTCCGGACCCCTGGGCGCTTGCCCTAAGCGCTCAATGGATAAACCGGCACTGCTTGTAGAACTACAACTCTTTTAGTTCGTAAGGCAAGTTCTTTATTTTGAATAAACGGTATTTCTATTCATGTAGAAGCAAAAAATTTTTATGCCCATTTCTTTTGTTATTTTTAAAGCTATCGTTTTTATACCCAGCGAATAACGCGCACCCTTAAATTTCGTTTATATTTTTTGTGTTGAAAATGCTCGTTATACGCCGGATTTTACGGTTATTGGTACGTCTATATCGTCGGTTGTGTGCAAACTGTTGTAGTGGTGGTGGGTGACTTTCTAAACGAACGTATTTGTTACTGATAGCGGCGCTACCTTAAGCTGCTTTCCTAAGAGGTTGACTTCTTTAAACAATGTCTATTCAAGTTGTATGCAGCAAATGAATGTGTCACACATAGCTACGGTACTCCTTGATTCGAGTTAGATTCTGAGGCATTCCAAGAACTCTTGGGCCAGCTCTATTCCTTTCTTTTTGAAAAAGAAATGCATGACGTATATGTGAAAATTTTGGAGGTCTTAATAAAGTTACAGTACCGAATAAATATCTTTTACTAGTATACATGATTTTGCCATGGATTTAAGAAGAAAAAGACTTATCAGCAAAAGTTGAACCAAGAGATATTCCCAAGATGGTCATAACAACGGCTGTAGGTTTATTTAAATTTATGAAAATTCTACATGCCATCCATAATGAAAGTAATATGTTTAGAGTTTGAAGACAGTATTCTTAAAGATTTTGACTTTTATCTTGGTTAACTTGATGATAAGTTGGTTTTTTTATTTATAAATTGGTCAGTTAATAACTATACCATTTAAGGTAAAAATATTATCAGATTCAAAATACTTTAACCATAGATGAAGACTTTTAAAAGGGAACGAATGAGAGATAAAAAACCCTGCCAAATCATCACTTAAAAGACCATATTCTAGGAAAATACTCTGTTTTTTTCGTCATTTATCTTAATAAATTCGAATTGATCTAAACTAAAAGTCTGGTTTGATTTAACTTCGCATATTTTTTTTTTAAAATGACGTAACTGATTAGAGAGGATAGGTCATTACTAGTGTTTTTAAAAAACAGTTCTTATGTAGGGTACATTTCCTTTCGGTTACCAGAGAAGTAATGTTGAGAGATTTGAAATCATTCGACAGAATGTTTAGGTTTGTCACAATTTAAGTACACTTTTGATTACACAGAAAAAATACATTCATAAAATAATTACTTTTATTTCATATCTTTTCGAGCGATTTTTGGTCCACTGATGTGATTATCGGAAAACACTTATTTCTTACATTTTCGATAAAATGTCGATTTCTAGATTTTTTAAAAATGCATCGTACATCTTTTTATAAAGCTTTAAACATTTATTTTATCATACGTGTTTATAATTAAGACGTACAAGATCTAACGTTTGTATTCTAGTTACTATGATACAGATTATGAAAGTCTAAATGAGATTTTAATTTAAAAATATAGATTAAGTATAGAAGAGAGAGTATGTCATGTTTTTTATTTGCTGATAGCTTATTTTGAAAATTTTATATTAAATTAATTGCCTTAATGTTGAGAATATATGCATTATAGCGAATCATATTCTTCATTTATCTCAGCATTTCGGAGAACTTTTTGTAATATTTGCAAGTAGCATTCAGCCGATTTGCACTGATTCAACGCAACTGATGCCATTTATTTCTTATCGAACTACTTGTACTCAAATATTTTCTTTGATAAGAAGACTAAAATCGTATGCTTACAACCATTATTATGCGGATAATCGAAGTAAAATACTCTGAATATTAACACTATTTATATTTATATTACAAAAAACTTAATCTGTCTTTTAGTATGATGGGGTATTAATTACAATTGTGCTAAATTTTCTACGAAACTCATACCTACCCACTTTAACGTTTTGTGGGTAATATTTAAGCTTTTCAGCTTTTCATTACACTTTTACGCCTAAACTCCATTTTCTTACACCCTTTCACAAAACGTTTGCTTTTTGTTTGTATTACCGCATCCTAAGGGGATGGGAGAGAGTGCATTTTGAGACAAAGTTCGTTTTTACATACACACTTCTCAAGGTAGCCGATATGATACTTCTCTTTATATCGACGTCCAAAGCACGTTGCAAATAAAAAAAAAACTTGTAGCAGTTGCTCAAAATTGGATTCTTAGGATGATGTTTATTCACATGTGATAAGGGCTAAAGTACTGTTAATATCTTCTGTTTCACAAAACAGTTTACTTTGTACTGTAGTCGATTATGTGAGTCTTCTCTTTTCGGAAAATATTTCCGTAGTCTAATATTGCCAAGCGGTACGGATGTACAAAAACTAAAATATCTGTTGTGATTAGTGAACTAGCTTCTAGTCTCTCGGGAAAGTGTATGATTAAATGCGTGAAATAAAGTCCTTTAGTAGCAGAAGAAAAACTAGAAACTAGAAGGTATTTCCCTTTGTGACAACTTGGTTTGATTTTTCAAAATGTCTTATTCAAATTGACCTTTTTGAATTTCCAAATCTGATTGGGAAGTCCACTGGAGAAAATATTAGCCAACTCATTGTAAATGCCTTTAAAGAGAGGGTGGAATACCCTTCGAACATTTATTTTTAATTATGGCAATAAAATTTGGGCAATTCAAGGAGGAAAATAAGGTTGTTATGTATTTAAAAAAAGATAAGTATTTAATTATGGGTTGCTTGGGTGGTTTAATGCATTTGGCATTAAAAAAGGGGGCTCTGCCACTTCATTTTTAAATGTCTATAAGATGTTCGTAGATAAATTGTACTGTTTATAAAGTTTTCATATCTTGATCAGTAAAGAAGCTTCAAAACTTTTAAAGCATTCGTGTACTCAATGACTGTAGATTTGTCGTAGTCTTGAAGTCAATTTCTACTAAATTGATCAGTAACTTCTTTATATGCATTAATTTTTATAATAAATATAATCTAAAGTTTTAATTGTTTCACTGTATTTTTTATATAAAAGCATATTTTTTTTTGCAAAGTAATTACTTCCTTGTTTGTAATTATATAGATACCTTTAAATTTACTTTAGGGAATGAGTTTTAATAATCAAATCAATTCAAAAGAAAAGTTTTCTCGTAGTAACTAATTTTCTTATAAAACTATCTATTTTCAATTTTCTTATAAAACTATCTATTTTCAATTTTCTTATAAAACTATCTATTTTCAATTTTCTTATAAAAATATCTATTTTCAATTTTTTTATAAATATATCTATTTGTACATCACGTTTTTTCAATTCCTACTATTAGCTCACAATCTCTATATATTTATTTATTTATCTTGGTAGAATTTTCAATCGTTAATAAAATACATTTTAAAGCGCTCAATTGAACTGAAATTTTATATACAGGATTATTTTGGATGACAATACAATAATATAATAATAATTAATAAAAATTAATTGATTAAAACGAGTTATTTAAAGAGTTACAAATACAACCACGTTGGCATCATTTTTCGCGACTTAGCGACCCCTTTGGCAACTTGTGTCAAAACTTTATAAGTTTTTTTCTCACGTGTTAAAGTTTTCAGTTGAACTGAAATTTATATACACGAATGTTTTGGATGTCAATACGATACTTTAATTATAATTAATAAAAATTAATTACCATTTAATGTTGTGATTCTGTCATATGTATAAATATATTTAGATTAATTGTAATTATTTAATAAAAAGCAGCTAAAATAAAATTTTTCTTTGTTGATCTAAGTAGGAATTGACTTAAAAATTTTTTTTTTTATAATACTCGTTTAATATATAGATTTTAAACTGTTGTTCGTGCGTTATTTTATGTTTCCTTGAAATGTTGATCATGCCTTATTTTTACACTTTGACATTTTAAAAAATTTTCAGGAATGATAATAGTAATTTACAAAAAAGTGTTTAAATGTTTATAAAAAAAGGTGATTGATGCTTTTTTGATTGTATAAACAACGAACGGCCTTTATTTTTGCTGATTAATTTTATTTTCCCATTACTGTATTTTAAACTGAATGAGTTAATTTTACTTTTTTAAAGTTCTAGTTCCTATATAATTTTGAATTTTTGAAGTAAATAAAGTGTGAGGTATACTATCTTAAATTCATTGAAATACTGCATCAGCCAAGAGGCAGGAAAGCTATAACTTCTTAAGATGAGAAACTAGAACATGAATAATATTTCATAGCTTTTAAAAGCAATAAAAAGGAATATAATTCTCTTATGAATCATATGTTTCCATTCCTTATAATTCTTAAGAGTTCTAATTCTAACTTTATTCTCACTATACTAGAAGAATATCGGAAGAATAGAAGAATATCGGAGTTTTAACGCTTTATAGTATTTATCACATATAAGTTACAAGTATAATTCATACCTTGAATGAAAGACTAACTCAGACAGTTTCACCTACAAGTTTACAAATGTTAATATGAGCCCCATTCTCGTCACACGGCATAAATAAAGTCGATAGGCGAGTTCATCCCAAACTTCTTTCAATGTGTTTGAGGAAATTCTTGCAATATCTGCTTCCATCCTGTATCTTAAGTCCGAAAGGTCTGCTGGTAGCCGAGGAACGTACACACAATCCTTTA
>BMAV01003934.1:41496-52296 GCA_019973955.1 Trichonephila inaurata madagascariensis
ACATCAGACATCTGGTTAATAAACGGGTCACTATCATTTTTCATCCGATTGTTGTCTGGGAACACTTGTTTAAACATCAAAATGTACCTTCCGTCACTCTTAAACATTTAAATGATACATTACCGTATTTCAGTGCATATATCGGAAGTTCATCTATAAAAGGTGTGTCAGATAATATCTATTCAGTTATAAATAAAATTCTATGTTTGAGTTTAAACTGTTGCAAAAAAGAGATTATAGATCTTGATAGTGAAATAATAATCTCTTATACTGTACATGTAAAGAATTACTAAGAAATGTTAGCAGGTTTAGAAGTTAGAACACTAAAGAAAAACCTAACTTTTTTTTAAAAAAAAAAGCGACTAAAGATACTGGCTTGTTATCTGGTTTTTATTAACGTTAGTTGAGCAATTTATGAATATAAAAAAATTCATCGTAAAAAATAGTGCTGGTTGTATAAAAATGAATTACTTAAGTGAGTGAGTTTTATTAACGACTAGCAACACAAGTGCTATTAGCGGAATACTCAAAGGGACCGAGATCCGCCGAAAGGGTTTAAAGCTACAAACCGGACCCTGAGGAAAGCAACCACTCACACATTCGAAACAAAGGGGTATTGGAGACGGAACTCGTAATTTTGAGCCGTAAATCGTCCCGTAATCGTCCGGTCAAGTGACAAGGACGACACCTGAGCTGGCACTACTCTCTCTAAACTTTCACAACACGCCAACGGGAGGATTTAGAGCCACGACAAATTTATTGTACGTCAACTTCTTCTACAAGGAGCGTCTTCAATTGCATCAAGACACGGAACTGTGATACGCCAGCAATGAGTTCGTTTCGCAGCAAGTTTAAAAACTAGAACACTAAAGAAAAGCCTTGTTGTTTTGTTTAAAAGCGAGTAAAGACTGGCTCGTTCTCCAATTTTTTATTCAATGTTGTTGCGGAAATTGTATCATTATAAGAAAAATTGTACTGTTTTATAGAAATAATTCAACTGTCTTAAATCGTTTTAAAGGTAACAACATTGCAAAATTAAGGTGTTCAACAGAGTTTTTTTTACCTGTTATGTTACCTTATATTTAATATCTTAAGCTAATTTTATTTGTTGTCCTGTTATTTTTTATTTGTCACAGTATAGAATAAGATTATGTCTCAATTTTGATAATGTTATTCCAATAATCCGAGGTACGAGCACACTTATCAATGACAACACTAATCTTTTTGCAGAGAGGTATACATTTATCGCAAATGTCTTATTAAATGTTTTCCTAACAACTGACGAACAATCCCTCACAAAGTGTGGAAATCCAGGATATTAGATTATGTGAGAAGTAAAAAGAAGTCTTCTGGCTGACTCAGAAAGTTCCATTAAGCGTCAGGTAATTACCACAAACGGCCGGCGGCTCTAATGAAAACGTAATCTGTGGCTCCGTCTCTACGTGAGCGAAGTCAGAAGCAGAGTGCGTCCATCAAATGTTTCAAAATAGAACTTCAGAACCGTTACCAGAACAGTTAATTATCACTAGTGATAGGAAAGGTATCGATTGACAGTGACATTCACTCTTGCGTAGCTATAGTTTATTGATCGCTTTCACTATCAGGGGTCGAATAGGAGACGTGCTGTGAAATTTAATTAAGAAATTTTTGCTTCTTATTTTGAATGATAGACTATGCCGATTTCAAAAGTTTAGCTTTCGCTTTCTGATTTTAAAAATTAAAGAAAAAAGTATGAAATGAAATAGTGTCTGTTTTTTTTTTTTATTTAATCGTTGCTGTAATACATTGGGAATCAAACTAATTAGCAACGTCTATATATATCTTGAAGATATTATTAATATTTTCTATATTGTTGTTGCATTAAGGAAAAAATTATTCATATTAGGAAAAAAGTATTTATTGCTGAGTAATGAAATTATTGAGAGAAATTCATGATTCTTTAAATTTTGAAAAATAATTAAGGAACAAACAAGGCACGATCATAAATAATCATCTTTATATCAATGCATCACTAAAAAGAATTCATTAACCCCTTAAATGAGTCCAGCGTATATATACGTCTCTCTAAACAGTTGCGTTAAATGCCCGACGTATATATACGTTTTTCCGAAATATGATCCTTTTCTTTGCGCTGCTATCAGTAAAACTATTCCGAAGATTTTGGAATGCAATAAAATGACCTTGACACACACACAGTGTTTAAAAAGGATTTAATTCCAGAGAAAAAAAATGTCTATCCCTTTGCCTCTAATACCCTGCAGAAACGTGTCTATGTGTGAAGCGAAACGCTTGATTTTTAATCGATAGAATATGGGATTAGACACAGAAAATGTACAAGAAGTTTAAGAGAGTATTGAACTTAAATACACCAAACAAATTAAAGCAGCGAGTAGGCGAGTGTTTTATTAACGCCACACTATATAGGTACGCGTGGGCTACAGGCGACGGACCTCGTAATTTTGAGCCATGGTCAAGATGCGAGGACGATATCCAAAAAAGCTGGAACTCCCTTATCCTCTCCTAACTTCCACACACCAACAGGAGGATTGACAGATTTAACGTGCTCCTCTACGCAGTGGGGCTTCGGTGGCACTATGCTCGAACTCAAGACATGTCGGCCATGAGTCCGTGACAGTGACCACTAGGCTATTGCGATCGTACAAAATAAAGCAGATTTATTAGTTAAAAGATAACAAATTTAAGTAATACTTCCTTTCTTTTTTTTGCTCAGTTTTAAATAGAAGGAACAAAACTTTAAATTAATCGAAATTTTACACATTACTCATATAAATGTAACAAAACATGAAAAAGTTAAAATTTAAGAATGGATTTCTTTATTAATTACTTACTATTTGTCACTGCCTTTGAGAAAAATCTACGAATTTTCATTCTGTGTGTGCATATATATATATAATACAAAAATATATACAAATAGCTATAAGACCTAAGACCTAAATATAACTATTCAAGATAGTTGGAAATATTAGCCACAGTAGTATAATAGCAAATTCCTGGAAGAGTAACAGAGTAATAATAAAGAATTATATATACATATATATGTGTGTGTGTGTGTGTTTAAGTATGTATGTATATTGTGTATAAAATTAATAATTAAAGTATATAACCTTTATGTTTATTCGTTATTTATATAAATTTTTTGTCTGCAATCACTACAAAATATTAATAGACTAAAGCAATATTTTAAGAATTACAAGTGCCCATATAAATAAAAATTAACTATTACAGTATTTTGTCTCAAAAATCTATTTGATTGGAGGGGGGAGGAATAGATTTGTTTTATTTTGTACAGAATTTCTTGTACAGTTTTTTTTTTTTAAAAATAAATGTTGGGATATATGCGCAAATGTTTTTCTAATTTACTATTAAAAAGCTTAAAAATTATATAAACTAGTACTTCTCAAACTTTCAATACTTGCGACCCAATTTTCAATTATAATTTTCATCGTGCCCCCCTTTCAAACAATAATGTATTGAATTCAATTATAATGTATTTGACGTTAAAGCTACAATAAGATTTTAATTACAAACCATTCAAATTATCAAAATAAGTATTAAATTTTGTATATAAATTTTGTGTAGACAAGCCATGGCAGTCTTTAGAAATATACCGCAAAATCCAGCGTTTATTACTTTCCCATACTTTCAAGCTGCAACTTTTAATTTTTAGGTATATTCGCCGAATAACGCGCACCCCGTTTTTTACGAAGAAACCTGAAATGTATGAATGTATTTTTCTTAAGTTTTGCAGTCATTTTTTCGTGGTACTATTCAAAGTTTTTAGAAAAAAAAAATAATATACTTCTAGATCTACAACCCATTAATTTCATAAGGAGTGTCATTTCTTTTAAATAAACATTATTTCGATGTAAGTAGAAATCTAAGTTTCTTGTATGCTCACTTTTTTTATTTCTAAAGTTATCATTTTTATACCCGGCGTATAACGCGCACCCGTAAATTTCGATCTTATTTTTGTGTCAAAAGTGCGCGATATACGCCGGATTTTACGGTAACTTGTACGTACTAACTTGTTCTTAACTTAGTATTGATAAATTAATTATCAAATCATTGTGCAGTACTGTTGCATTTATATTATATCAGCGTAAATGTGTATTTTACTTTTATTATGTCAGAATGTATTTTATTTTGCTTCCTTTCAGTAAATTTGTAATTTTTTTAAATCCTTTATTTTCGACGTGTTCGCGCCCCCTTGTAAGGTTATCACTCCCCCTAGGGGGACGAGCCCCACAGTTTGAGAAATGCTGATATAAACAAAAATTAAATTCAACAGAGGAACTAACAACGTCTTAAAATCCTTAAGATACATTCCTCCTTTTGAAATTTTGAAGCAGTTACAAAAGAAAAGAAAAAACATCAGGTGATAAAACTTAACAAAAAAATATCCTATTGCCTAAAATAGTACTTATACACACACATAAAAGTTTTTATAAAGAAAACGTATCCTCCTGTAATGAGAGCATTTGACAGTGTCTAGATACAAAAGTGCTTTTGTTATGACAGTTCTTTTAAAATTTTGATAAAGTCCTTTACAAAATATGTTTGCAGTGTTAAATAAATTTCCCTTGGAAACGTCAAAACGACGTCTGCAGTTCCAGGGACGTTTGTGTAAATCAAACTTATTTTTTGGCACAGTTTTTCCAGGGCTTTCATAGATATAAAAGAAAAAAGAAAAAATTTACATGGTTTTCCGTTGCAAGGGGAAACAGGGGCGTTACTGCAGAGGCGTGTCCTGAAGTCCCGCCACTGGCGCAGTCTTACTGACCCACTGCAGAATGTTGGCCAAAACAGAGACGGAATTTTATTTCTTATCCGGACTTTTGAATCGATGCCAAAACTGGTTAAAAATGTATCAAGTTGGCTTTGAAATTATAGGTCTTTTTGCTTGTGGTGCATTATTGATTAAAATAATTAAAATGGAAAGATTTTACTTCTGGATTGCTTAAAGATTAAGAATAATTTAAACCATCCTTTCCAATTAAGGAGGGGTTGAAAAGAATTGTTAATTAATTATCCATTTATTAAGACATTAGATTAATACAATTAATTTTCTTCTTTTTCATTTGAGTAAAGCAACTGCTGTAATTAATTTAAGGGTGTTGTTCACTTAAATAAGAAAACATCTTTAAAAATACTTGGATAAAATTATAATTCCTTTTATTCTACAAATGATAGATATTTCGTTAAAATATATTGAATAAGCTAGAACATTTTTTTAAAAAAAATTTTGCAATAGTGTTATATACACACATCACATTTAATTATTTTAAATAAAATTATCACTATTAAGAAACCATAATCATTTCAAATAAATTGAGTTTGATTCACTAAAGATTGCACTGTTTTGCTCAAAATGTAACAACCAATAAAAACGTTAAGAACATGTACAGTTAAGAGTTCTCAGGTATTTGTGCTAAAAATATGCCAAAACCCATGTAAATGTTAGCTTGAAGCATACCACACATTCAAGGTTTTATTTCTCATATCATTTGATTAAACTCAAACATTTTTGACCCATTAAAAACTTTACCCGTGCCAATTTTACTCATAGTGATCTATTAAATATTAATAACTGGTTGCAAGATGATGCAATCCCATTGAATCTATGCAAATCAAAATTCGCGTTACACATATTTTATCTGAAGAAGATATACCTAACTATAAATGTAAACTGAAAAGAATATTGTAATTCGTACAATGTACTTCTCGTCTTTTTCTTTTTCATTTAACTTAAGGTATCCGGACTACCCCTAAAAGTTCGCGATTTTTTTCAAAATTGACAAATTTGTTTTATGATTTTATTTTATAGACCATCTTTACTAATAGTAAAAATACCAAGCCTTTTGTTTTCCATATTCAGAACAAAACTACAAGAACTAAAGAAGATGCCGCTAACTTTACACAAGATGTCAAATTTTAAAATGTGTTTTACTCGAAATGTGTTTTTTTCGAAAACGCGGGCAGCGATTGCTCAAAAGTACTTGAAAATAATTTAATGAAACTTCTTTGTAAATGTTTTGTATAACAGTAGAAGTATTTTGTTCTTCAGATGCATCAATCACCGTATTATTTCAAAACTACAGTCCTCTATGTGAATATAATCATTGTTTTTAAGCCATTTCATATAACACTAGTCTCTAGTTTTTAAAAAATTAAAATATCTATTATCCTGAAGGCCATTTCCAAACATGAATGTAAAAAAGTAACACATTAAAATTGACACCCGTTAGAAACATTTTTGTACGCACAGAAAGGGCCCCGTTTATGTAATTTTTGTAAATTTTACCAGTTTTTCCCCATTTACAATAATAAATTTTTTTTTTTCTGTTTTCAATTTTACGATTTTTTTGCTTAAAATATACTAAATAAACCTAAAAATCACAACAAAATCCCCATATCTTCAATTTTTCAAAAAAAAAGTTGTCGCAAGTAGTCGGATACCTTAATTTGTTTTTTACAATATCTTAAGAAAATATTTTATTCTATGAATCTTTTCAAAACCGATGCATAACAAAACTCAAAACTAATTGCATAAGTGGATCGGAATTTTAAACTCCGATTCTGAGGTTGGTTTGAATTAAAACGTATCCCTTGAGGACGATTCTTGTATTTTTGAGCCATGATATGAGGATAAATATAACACCTGAGCCAGGAAATCTTAAGCCAAATTATTCGTTATTTTTCTATTTGTTATAAATATAATATAAAGATAACTTAGACTATGCGAATAAAAAAATAAGAGCAAAAATTATTTTTGAATATACATTGCATCAAAACATCACGAGGTCTTTTGACAGTGGACGTAGTTATGGTCAACAAGCGCCATCTGATTAGCACTTCCGCTTTCTACTCCAGCACGTGAAGATACAACCTGATGACTTATGTTGGGCACAAATCTTTAATGGGCCGGGCTCAATTTTTCGACGTCATCACAGGATAGTGAAAGCCACGCATTCTGGCCAATCAATTCAAAAAAAAAACTCATGTGACGTCATAGTCACGCGATAAAAACTATCTTTGAAGTCAGCCAATCGCTCTCACGCACTTTGGTGTTGCCGCTTCTTGCTCTTGCAGAAATTTTCTCTTAAAAGCGTATATGTGTTGCCAAAATGCATTTATTTAAAAGTATAAGCATAAATACGTTTATTTGTTTTTAAATTTAAAAAATCTTTTGAAGAAATTTTTCCTAACATTTAAAACATCTTTACCAAATATGAAATTTTAAAATTTTATGCACAATCAATTTGAAGTTTTTACAAATAGAACAACAAGTACAATTAGTTTAATGTTTGTTTTAATCAATGTATGTTTTAATCAGTGACGTCGCTTAGAAGTCTATTAAAATTTGAATACCGCCTCCATTTGAACTGATTGATTATAATGAAGGAATTGATTATGTTGAAGTATATTTAACAAATCCATGGCTCATTTAAACTTTTGGAAGTACGTAAGATGCTTAAACAATTAACGAAAAAATAATAAAAAAAGAAGAAGAAAAAGTTTCTAGGGGTAAAGATCTAAATCGGGAGAATAAAATATAGCTCCAGATTGAAATCAATTGGAATTTATATGTAACGATAAACATCATTTAAATAATACTTTCATTTCATTGCTGCGCATTGATTTGTCTCATTTATAGATCTTATTTTGTATAATATATGTAAATTCAAATTTTTAAATTTAAATAATGTTTCCTTAAGCTATTTTATTTTAATACCATCATTTTATTTGATTACTAGTTACGTTTCTTTATTTTTAAAATAACATGTTTTTATAATGATTAATTGTTAAATAAGAACAGATGACATTGAGACAAGAGAACTGGATATTATATGTTGGGGATTTTGAAAAAGAACCGGTCTAGAAGTACACTGCCTAAAAAAATAAATAGAAACTTTCCTAAATAACTAGACTGATTAGCAGGAATTACTTGGTAATTGAACAAATCATACCACTTTAAATGGGGTTTAAGAAAGTACGATAATTAATCAAAACAACATTCTATTTCAAAAAGATCTCTGGGTTTTTGATCAACATTTTCACAATGATTCATACTTCAAACAATCGTATGATTTCCCCTTTCATATTTAGTAAAAGATATTTACTTCATTATACATATTTTGAGTTCTTAGGATAAAATATTGTAAAGATTCATGCTTTTATTGTGACTCAGAGGTAAAAGAAAGTATATTCCTCCAAATATTCAATCGTTTTTCAAAATCGATACAAAAAGTATGATTCATTTTTCAGGGTTTATCGAAGTACCTAATTTTTACTGTCATTCATTTTACAAAGAAAGACATTAAAAATATAAAACCGTGAATGTGTGTGTGTGTGTGTGTGAAAAATAAAACCAGAGTTATTTAGGGAAATTTGTAGCAAATAGTTAAACTTTAAAATATTAAAAATCAATTTAATAAATTATCCACCTGATTCCTCCCCTCCCCCCAGTTTTTCAATGATAAACGCGGTTGATAATTTACGTCTGAATAAGCCATTCGATAAACGGAATTTGGAATTAATGGAGGAGATCCATATTGTGATATCAATGGAATGTTTTAAAAGTAGATTGCGGTATTAGCTTGAAAGATTAATTTCCTGTATGTTCAACGTGAAGTCAAGCTGGAAACCTTTAAAATAGTTGTGATGAGCAAAATGTGTGGTGAGAGAACTTTTTACTTTTAAAATTCTAAATTAAGATGACCGTTTAAAAACTTCCATTGTTAAGAATATTCTTTTTGAAAGTTACAAGGATATTTTATGTTTTATTTATTTATTTTTTGTAATTTCCTGTGAAATATATTTATGAGATTTCTTCAAGTACTGTTTCATTAAAATAGTGCTGTAACAATTTAATTTTTAAATTCATCAAGTAAATTGTTAATTTTTTGATTATATGTGTATGTTTTTAAAATTGAAATATAATATAATTAAAATTGTGAAAATTGGGAACAAAATATTAGTATTATCTATCTATATACTCACTATATATATTATCTATCTATATACTCACTATATGTATTATCTATCTATATACTCGCTCATTCACTCATCACAAGATCTTCAGAACTATTAGACTTAATGACTTGAAATTTAACTCAGGCATAAATCTATTACTGACAAGTAAGATCATCAAAAACGTTTCTTCTAATTGCTCATCTCTCCAAGGGGTTAGTTATGGAGGCGTGTTATAGATAAAAGAAATCCCATTTACGAGCTATTAGTTCTACAGACATGTTTCGCTTGTTGAGTAAATATCCACTAAAGATGGGTTTTGCTGATTTAGACTGTCAAGGGAGAACATCGATTGATTGATTGATTGATTGAATTTAACGTCGCACTGTTCAGCTACACGAGGGCTTTTGGCGACGGACCACGTAATTTTGAACCATCGTCAAG
Source organism: Trichonephila inaurata madagascariensis (assembly GCA_019973955.1). Classification (NCBI taxonomy): domain Eukaryota; kingdom Metazoa; phylum Arthropoda; class Arachnida; order Araneae; family Nephilidae; genus Trichonephila; species Trichonephila inaurata. The sequence continues at coordinate 50,932 of BMAV01003934.1, forward strand.
TGACGTGGACGACACCTGAGCTGGCACCCCCCTCTCCTAACTACCACACCACGGGAGGACGTTTCAGCTCTCGACAGATTTAACGTGCATCGCTGCCCTACACGGCGGGTCTTTAGTGGTACTGGGCTCGAACTTGTGATAAGGGGAGAACATCGCGCGAATGCTTGGTGCTAGGATTTGAATATAAACTATTTAAAAAAACATATAGGTCTACATCATCATAAAATACCCAGCGAAGCTGGTGGGTAAAGGCTAGTTCACATACTCGTAAAATCAGAAAAATTCTATCCAGAGTGTAAAATATAAGAACTATTTAATTAGAAAATGTCTTGATAATAAGTTAAATTTTTTTGTTTTATATAAAGCTATTGAGTTTTTTTTTAAATTTATGACAAATAAGTACCTAACATTTGCAATCAATAATCAACAATATTTCAACTGAAAACTTCATGATTAGTTGCTATAATGCGAATTAAGTACTAAATACTACTGTACATTCTAGAAATAAATCTGATTACAAAACTCTGATCTTAACAAATATAACCTTAGATTATACACCTTTTTTTGAAAATTTTATAAACAATATCGTACAAATTTAATCATATTCCTTTGTTGTATCAAATCATATTCGTACAAATTTGATTTGTTTTAATTTATTTTGGAGAAAGAGTTATTATATTAATTCCCTGAAAATTTATCAAGAATTAATTTCTATTATATTACTGATATCTCATTACAAGACACAAGCGCTTTGTGTTTGGGATCTAATAATTTTGAATAATTATCAAATAATGATGACGATACTTGAGCTGGTATGTGACTCTTCTAATATTTACATTACACTGTGGGAAAATTTGAACTCTTCTAGATTACCTATAGTATACTCAATAATTCTTCGCGAGGGATCTACAAATAAATCACATGACAGGAGTATTACTCGCACACACTGAACACGAAACTCACAACCGTAATCATGCAGCTACTATGGCCAAAAAAATATAATAATTTTGAATTGAATTATTAATTATTTGTAAGATCAATAAGCTGAATGAAATGAATGTATTTTTGGAAACTACTTGAAGAAAACTCTCTGGACATATCTGAAATCATTAAAAATTGATAGTTTTGCTTATAAAAAAAAGTTAATTTATTTATTACTTTGTTGCTGAGAATCCTTTTCTGAAAAAAAAATGTAATTTATTAAATGTTTACAAAAATTCTATTTCAAAGTTTTAGTTCTTAAGTATTGATGAAGAGTATTATATATATTATTTTACAATTAATAATTATAATGCCTTCAACTAATTCTTTTAAAGGGATAACTGCAATTTATTTATAATTACGATTTAATAACGTTTTAAAAAA
>BMAV01003935.1:0-118798 GCA_019973955.1 Trichonephila inaurata madagascariensis
TTTTGAACGTACTTAGCAGCAGACAAGTACCAAATTGTCGCACTGAAAGTGTGAAATGTAGTTATTTTTTAACAAACAATCTGTGTTCGAGTAAGGTGTGTGATATGTTGGTTCTCACCGACATGAATGGGGACGATGAGTTTAAAAAGTCTGTACAAGAATACGCACTTGCACTTGAGGAGGACGTATTTAGCTCAGAGGAATGGACAGAGTTCGCGAAAAGCAACTCTGTTCTAGCACTAGAGACAATGCTCAGGAAATGGAAAAGCAGAGAAACAGATTAGAATCGTAAGTGTTTGTTGGTCTAATATGTTGAAGCGTAATTAAAAATAATTAATATTTCTTAAAGCACACAAATCACAGTAATGTATATTGTATGAGTGAATCCGTTTGAAAGAATATTTTTCTTCAGAAATTACTAATACACAGAATTTAATTTAAGCATTGAAATTGTTATGTTATAATTATGAGATCATGCAGTTTCATTTCATTTTTAATATGTAGTTGAGCGTTGAAAATATTACTTGTTTTCGTATATAATGTCAAAATAATTTATTTACATAAACTTAGTAAAATATTTCAATCATGTGTAAGAGCTGGTATAATTAAAAATAATGTTTGGTTGGATTTGGGATGTGTCGATTGTGATTGTTACTATAAACATTTTGTTAAACTATTTAAAAAAAGAAAGAGTTGTGTTGTTTGATAAAATCACGGGGCATGACGCCAAACGTTGCTTAGCGGGAAAAAGGAATCTCGCCAAGCAGCGCTTGTTGTCGCTGGAATGGAATCCAAGATGACGGCTTAGTAGTATCAAATTGTCAGGAAGATAATTTTAAAGAATTGCTTAGAAATATATTGAGAGAGAGAATGAGATTGAGAAAAAAAAAGGAAAAGGAGATTAAGAATAAACAAGGTCAATCAATAGTAATGAATAACAATATAATATAATAAAAAGTAACATGTTCTATTAATATTATGCAGTATATAATAGTTTTATAATTTAATAATAATTATTAATATTCACATAGAGTATGATTTAATAGTTATTATATGTAATAATAATGCAATATAATTTAATAGTAATTATAAAAAGAATAATCATCGCATTGCAATATTACAAAAATTATACATAATACTCATATAAAGTAAAATAATGAATGAACAACATAATAATTATAAATGAATAACACAAAATAATAACTATGAATAACATGTAATAATATTTATAAATAAATATAATTAAAAAGCAATTATAAACAACGAATATTATGTTTACCATATTATGATTATTGATAATTGTATTTTTATATTATATTATTAATAAAATAATTACATAATAAAAATTAAAATTTATAATGAATATCAATCAAAAAGTACTGAAAACTTGCAGTATTCTAGAAAACTGCAAAAATATCAAGGTAACCCTATTATAATGCTATCGCCAATCTTGGCGAACATAAACAACTTGGCGCGTGCCCCGTGATATCAAACTATTTCCCAAAGAAAATTTTTATTTTAATTAATTAAATGAATTAATATTTGAAAAACTATTAACATCAAGTGTCATCCAAGTTAAAAAACTGTATTTGAAGCTTAGTGGATATATATATATTAGGAGAGAGTGAATTAATAGTAGGAATTTTGAAAAATAACTCTTTTGGTGTACATCTGTTTAAAAAATATTCTTCACGTGTACATAATGAAGTAATGTCATTTAAAATTTTCAACAGAATATGAAAAATGCATTTAATAAATTGCAATGAATTTCTTTTTTTAATATAAACTTTTCACGTCCTTCATTTACTTATAATATATTCATATTATATTAAAATTAAATGTTAGTAAATGATGTATATTAAGTGAAATGTGTATTTAATTTAAAGTAGCTATGGAACTAAAATTTTCTGTTTCTGTATGGAAGAAATTTTCACGAAACCAATTTAGCTTGTTCCCTTATAGCATTGTAGTTCGTTTCAAACAATTTCTATAAAAAAAAGAGCCCATTTCTTAAAGGGATTCATTTCTGTAACATAAAAATGAAAGAGTTCTTTTTTTTTCAATGAAGATGACACTGATTTCTATAATAAATTTTCAAAAATTTGTAAGTGATAATTATTAAGTCAGACGATCAAAGTGTCAAATGTTAGTATTTTATTTTACAGATTCATTTCAAATATCTTGAAAGGCTTCACAATATATTGGTAGAAATCATACTATTGTAAAATAATTTGTATGCAGTTAATTGTGATTTAAAAATAAAACTCATTTTCATCAAAGGATAAATCCAAATTCTTAATTATTTTTTACAAGCAGAACATTTTGAGTTTCACTTAGTGTTTTACGAATTCGTGTGGAATCATACATCTCATAATATATAAATACAAAAGGAAAAATATCTAAAATATGGCATTGTATTTCAGATCTGTATAGTATTGATAAATCATACCATAAAGAAATAAAACCATTATGCACATTCATTTGAGTTTTATGCGTAGAAATTTTCTGATATATTATTTGAGGTTTGAAGAGAAACTCCAGTATTTCAGAATATCGTACAGGGAGAAGTTTTTTAAAGAAATAGTTTTAATCCAATACTGTGAGTCATTCATGTGTAAAAATATATAAGAAATACTAAAAAATTTATCTTACACTAAGAACTATAAAATAAAAGAAATACACATACACGTAAATAAACTACGTAACAGGCTTAGCAGACGGACACCTAAGAAAAGTAAATAAAATTACATACAAGAGTTACTAAGATTATTTCCAACCTTATAAGAGTATACTAGATGAAAGCAAAGATATCATATAATTATTTCATAAAAATACAACAAGATAAACTGAAATCTCACGATGTCAAAAACGTACATATAGGATTTTACGATGCTACACGCAACAGCGTGAAAATGTTGCCCACATATCACGTGATTCCTACTTGGCGCCGCTTGGCTGTGAATTGAGTCCAACTCTGCGTATTCTCTATCAAAGCCTAAAGCAATGTCTTCACTACTCCTGATAATATTTTTTACATTTTTGATGAAATCCCCCGCACTATAGATTAGCATGGGATTTCATTTGTGTCATTGTCATCTCATTATCAAAACCTTTATTTATCGTGTCATCTTGGGCAGCTCTAGCAGTTCTGCCCCCCTCTGTCTAAAGCAAAAAAATTATAATTAAAAAAGATAAATTGTTCACATAGATACACACCTAAGAAACTTTAATAATTCTTGTGAACAAAAACGCTAACTAATACATATATAATATTATTTTTAATTCAAATACAATTCAAAATTTCGAACATAATAACCTGTTATTAATTCAAACGAGTAAAATGTAAGAAAGAATCTCCCATTTCAGCATGCCAATTTCTTCTAATCTACTGATGGCGGGGATCATAAGCGTTTATTTTAATTTATAGTAACTACACTCATCCTGAATACTAAAAAAAATGCTTATTGCTCTTGTTCTGTTTTGGATAGCTGACACCGGATGTCGTATGGGTGAAAGATACGTAAACTTATCAAATTTCACCATTGACTATATAATCTCGCCTCGAACTCTTTTAAGTTTCAACATAAAAGAAAACTAACAAAGCATACAGAGTACAAAAATAAGAAGTAAGATACAATAAATAAAATACCAACTCCAATCCAATAGTATTACAGATAACTTACAAAAATTTTTTAACTAGTTATTTTAAGGAAAGAGATGGTGTTACGGATTTGTATATATATAAAAACATTAAATGGAGGACAAATTAAAATACTTTGCGCGTGTGTTAAAGTACATCTTTCCTTCTGAAAACTTCTGAGATTTTATGCATAATCAGATTTCCTTTGTTTAAAATTTAGAATACAATGAAATATTTTAAAAATTCTTCATTTTAAGAAAATTTTATCTCAAATAGTCATCAAACATATCAATAAAATGTTTTAAATTTTAAGAATAACCTAAAAAATGGCGTTTCTTACGACAAAAAGTTGACAAGGCAATTATTTCTGAAATTGCCTCAGATTCAAATCAAGGGCCACTAAAATGTCTTCAGCATAGGCGTAGCAAGCTGCAAGGGCTCCAACACATGTGTAACTACATTCCTACTGACAGGACTCTCATATCTAAAAAAGGGCCTTCAAGGAAGTTTGATACAGGGCCCCTCATAAATAGCTACGCCAAGGGCCTCCAGTAAGCCACTCGTGACCTGCGAACCAAAGGTTAAAGAACGCTAATTTAAAACATTCTTTCTAATGGAGAACAAATACATATATAAAAACTGATTTTAAACTTACTTAACTTTTCAAGATAATATTTAGGAACATACACAGTTTTATGTTCTTCTGAAAGTATTGCAATAATGATTTTCAATACAAAACAGATGTAACAATAATATACCAAAATTTGACAATTTTTTGTGTGAGATAAAATGGCTCACACGTGTTGTAATGGGCTATCTTGTGAGGTTTGTCTCAAAACTAACTAGGGGTTTTTCTTTAATGCTATTGAACTGCCATCGTGTAATAAAAAAAAAACGTAAGATGAAGAGTACGCTTAGAGTGAGTGAGTGAAAATTAACATCGCACTGTTCAGCTACACGAGGGCTTTTGGCGACGGACATCGTCATTGTGAACCATGGTCAAGTAACCAGAACGACATCTGAGCTGGCATCCTCTGTCCTAACTACCACACCAACGGGAGGACGTTTGAGCTCTCGACAGATTTAACGTGCATCGCTCCCCTACTTGGTGTCTTCAGTGGTACTGGGCTCGAACTCATGACACAGCTAGTCACGATCCGATTCCTTGACCACTTGGCTACCACGGTCGAGTATGCTTTGAAGTGAAATACTAAGGATGAGAAAAATCGTTTCATATTGTTGAACACATTTTCTATGTTTAAATTTTTTTGAAGAAATATCTCAAATTAGCTACGAGACTGCTTGGATGTTTGAGGATTGCATTTAGATGAGCTGCCATGTCTTTTGGTTGTATCAGATAAGTAAATTTGATGATTTTTCCGTCGTAAGCTTTGGCTAATTGATCAATTATGTATAATATTTGAGAAAATTTGTATTTGTAATTATCTATGGTTTTCTACATCTAATTCCGTGTCGAGCTCGGATAGAAATCTGTCGAATGCGAAATCCTCGGAGTTAATTAACCTTTTATGAAGTCATTTTTTCTACTTATGTTATGTTGAAATATATTTGGGATTGATACTAATTTTTAAAAAGAAATTCGCATTTAGCTTATTACCTAAAATTAATTTTGAATTTTTTAAAACCATTTTTTACGGGAAATACGGTTTCCCATAGCCTACTGGGAGCTATTCTAAAGTCAATTTGTTCTACATTTATTTTTATTTCGCATTACATGATATTTTAAAAAATATAATTTGCATATTCTAAAATCTTCAAAAGAAATAAATTCGATATGCTGTTGCTGTTACCTGAAGCTTTATTGGACGGATCAGTCCAAACATATAAAGCAACTCAAGTATCACACAAGAACATTGATAAATAATAAAATAGAACAAACATTTAAAGTACGAACGAGAAAAAATTAATATGAAAACAAAAAAAAGTTACAAATGTAAACAAGAAGAAAAGGAACGTAAGAGATGTATCTTTACAAAGTGTTCATGAAAGTTCAGGCACATTCCGATATAGTTTGGAGACTCTTTATCTAGTTCTGGGCATATAAAAAGATGCTCTGCATTCATGACGCCTGAATTACAAACTTCGCATATACTGGAAAGAAGGATGTCATGAGTTCGAGCCTAGTACCGTAAGACCCTAAGTGAAGGGAGGCGATGCACATCAAATCTGTCGATGCTCAAACGTTCTCCCGTTGGTGTGCCGGGTGCCATCTGAGATGTAGACCTAGTCACTTGACCATGGGTTAAAATGACAAGGTCCGTTGCCAAAAGACCTCCAGCAGGTGAATAGTGCGACGTATAGGGCACAACAGCAACGTCTGTTTTTGTTGTTGTTTTTTGTAACGTTGGCACATGCTTTCCAACTTCAGTCAATCGCGTCATCTGGAATAGCTTTCTTGCTGCTCAAGAAACTTACAGGTCGTCCTTTGCGCTTGCGACTTGAAAATTCAGAAATTAGCTGTAGCCGAAATGTTAGCAGCATAAATCATTAATGGGAAAATAGCTTCCTATCGATATTTAAAATTAAAGGGGGGTTAAGGAAACTTAAAACGGTCTTGTGACGGCTCTATCCGCGATCTTTCTACTAATAGTTCTCTTGGGGAGAGAATTTTAGGTCTTAAAAAATTTTTTTATAAAGCTTCCACCCAAAGAAAATGTGAGCACGCAAATTAAGTGTAGTATTTAAAGTGTAAGCTTTCAGGTTAGAGATTGGAACTGGCCGCGGTAGCCGAGTGGTATAGGTATCGGATCGTGGCTTGCCTTGTCACGAGTTCGAGCCCAGTACCACTAAAGACCCGCCGTGTAGGGCAGCGATGCACGTTAAATCTGTCGAGAGCTGAAACGTCCTCCCGCTGGTGTGGTGTAGTAGTTAGGAGAGGGGGTGCCAGCTCAGGTGTCGCCCACGTCACTTGACCATGGTTCAAAATTACGCGGTCCGTCGCCAAAAGCCCTCGTGTAGCTGAACAGTGTGACGTTAATATTCAATCAATCAATTAGAGATGGGAACAAATCCCGCCCCTTACTACGTATTACTATTTCTAAGACCCCTCGGGCAGCCAGTCAGAGTCTCTGTCAACACTTAACATGCACCAAAGAGGGAGCAGCCTTTCAGCTCTCCTACTTGAACTTTTTATCTTCATGCATGAACTTTTTTCAAACGATTGGCTCGGTCAATCAGGATGCACCTTACCAAGTATAAAAATGAAAACTTCGTTCTGCATCAAATTCCCCACCCCCAAAAAAGACCATAAGTTAGAAAGGGGAGTGATATAGGGTAGACTGCTAGCGGAGCAATGATTAATCAGTGTGAAGCGAGGTGTAGATAATTAGTAACTGATAACTATTGTGTGTAATTTGACGATCTGTCACTTAAGATTTAATTTAGATTAGGTAGCTAAGAAGTCACAGCGATTGAATTGACGAAAGTGTTTTAAGTAATCCAAGCCTTCTCGTATCTCGCGTACCTCGTTAATTGTTCATCATATTTAATAAATTGGTTGCATCACACACACTTAACTTTGGTTAATAGAATATGTGTTGTGGTTAGTACTGTGAATAAATTGAGTGATTTTGAATATGGTTAGTCATCCTTCCATTTCTCCCACACCTTTAGGCACAGAGTGAGTGAGTGAATATTAACGTCACACTGTTCAGCTACACGAGGGCTTTTGGCAACGGACCACGTAATTTTGAACCATGGTCAAATAACGAGGATGACACCTGAGCTGACACCTGTTCCTCGTCGTTAAGAGCCGGGTTCGAATCCGTGGCAGATGAATAACTTTTTATTATTTCACGTCTATTTTTACATATAAAGATACATAACGGAGTTTAAATATATTGGAAATGAGAGAAATTACTTGAATGACCAGAAACCTTATTAGACTTTTTTGACATTATCTTTCGTATAAAGTACAAAGTAATATTTATTACAAAACAAAAACATTTCGCAAGAAGGTCAGGAGAAAAGCCCTTTAACTGCTAGTTAATCGTGCCCGGAAACTATACATTGCGAAAGGAAATAATACATGAAGCATTTATCAGATTAACAGAATTAGTATTAAAATATAAATAGCTTTCTCTTTCCCCTCATTTTGCGTACAATGGTGAAACCTGTAATAAAAGCAAACGAAATATATTTTCGAAAAGCATCTCGCACATCAAATTAGTGCAGTATTACCCGTTACATGTCATAGTTTGCTAAAAAACTGAATTTAACGAGTGAATTGCATTTTCCATTGCAAAGATCTAAGAAATTGAGTCGTATCTTTCATCAACAGGGAAACTAAATCTACCATCCTACAAAATTTGGTCCAAATCCGTGACCCCAAGACATTCCTTGTAAAATATAATTGCGTCGACGAATTTTACATCGCAGTTAAGTAAAACAAAGACTAAACCTCAGTTGGTACGAGTATAGACATGCACGCACGAGTGCTATGGGAATAAAATGTGCTTCGCATTCAAGCATTATTTTTTTTCCAATCCGCCTAGTTTATACAGTCAAGAACTCTTAGTGAAAGTTGTTCCTAACATGGATTCAATGTATCTTGGGGTGATACATTTTAAATATATCACGTTGACTCGGTGTGGAAGTTAGGAGAGTGTTGCCAGCTCAGGTGTAGTGATTCGTCTCTTGACAGTTATTCTGGATAACGAAGTCCACCGTTCAAGCGATGTTAAGGAAAAAGGTCAAATCTAATCGAAAGCGTCTACGATGGAATCGGGATTCTCCACGCGTTTTGATTTCAAATCCATTGTTTTAAAAAATCTAATTTTTAAAAAGTTGAGAATTTATTTTTATACGCACTGAAACCTAAAATTTATAATCACCGATATAAAATATAATTCAAACATACAGTCTTGAAATTTCAGAAAAGTTTTTGCTACGATCAGTGAAACACCCCCAATTTAATAGAAAGATTAATCGTCTGCAAATATCAAGAACAAGACGTCACGTATAACATGAGAGCACGCAAAAGGCGTATAGTAAAGTCATCATCGGAAGGTTCAAGCGATTTTATACTTTCAATATGGCTAGAAGAATACATTTGAACAACTGTGCACGAGAGAAATGTTAATCACGCTTCTGCTATTATTCACATGTAAGCAGTGAGGCTGTGGTAGCCTAATAGTTATGGTCACGAACACGCGGCTGGAGTGTTGCAGGTTCGAGTCCTGATGCCACTGAAGATCCATCGAGCAAAAGAGCGAGTGAGTATTAAAGCGCATTGTTCAGCTTCACGAGGGCTTTTAGCGACGGACCACGTAATTTTGAACCACGTTCAAGTGACGTGGATGAGACCTGAGCTGACACCCCCTTCTCCTAACTACCACACCACTCCAAAGGGAGGACGTTTGAACTCTCGAATCGCGCAAAGACAGATGCACGTTAAATCTGTCTTGGCTCATCTCGTTGGTGACGTGTGTTAGATATGAGTGGAGGGTGCTAGTTCAGTCCTTATTGCTTGATCGAGATTGAAAATGGCGAGGTCCGTAGCCAGTAGCCCTCGTGTTGCTTTATAGTGTGACGCTAATATAGCTCTCACGTCTGACGTAGCTATCTGTGGCGGAGTCTTATATCAAAATTCCTTCGGGGACGTTTTTTAGATATGGGAGCCTTGTTAGTAGGACTCTAGTTCAGTGCTTCTCAAACTTTCTATACTTGCGACCCAATTTTCAATCATAATTTTCATTGCGCCCCCTCCATACACTAACAAGTAATGAATTCAATAATATACTTTGACGTAAAGCTACAATAAGACATTAATTATAAACCGTACAAATTATCATGAAAAGTATGCATATAATTTTATGACATTCCCATAGGGTGACTGGTAATTATTAAACTTGCTCTTAACTTATCACAGTTAAATTCATTATGAAACACATTGTGCAGTACTGATACATTTATAAGTGTATTATATCAGTGTAAATCTGTATTTTATGATGTCAGATTGTATTTTGTTTTGCTCCCCCTTTCAGTAAATTATTAATTTTTTAAAGAATCTTTTGTTTTCGACTTTTCGATATACTCGCGTCCCCTTTGTAGGGTTGTCACGCCCCCTAGGGGGCGTGCCCCACAGTTAGAGAAACACTGGTCTAGTTACACATGTTGGGGCCCCGTATCATTGATACGGCGATAGCTACGCACCTGTCTCACACTAGGGATGGTGATCTGACTTCGATTAATCAAAAAGTTGATTTTTCGGGCCAAAAAATCGTTTTTTAAATCGATATGCAGCACTGAATCGATTGCTGAATCGATATTTCATCCTAGAAAATCGACATTCGATTTTTTTCTGTTTTGGTAAAAATCATAAAATTATTTACAATTGAATGTACTGTATTTAAAACCCGTTATATTACGGTGTTGGTGGTTAAAGCGTCAATTTACTGGCACGAACAAAATAAACTCTATTTATCCTTACGTTTACTTAATAGCCATGATGTATATGAGTGTTGTGGGATCATCTGTTCCTTGTGAGCGCCGTTTTTCAATTGTCGGAAACATCACAAGTAATGAGCGGAACCGTTTGGATCCCAGTAGACAGACTTTTAAAAAGTTTAGAGTCTAAACATTGGGAACTATAAGCTATATTATCTATTTTCTGAACTTTTTAATGCAACAAAAATACATTTAGAAAATAAATGTCTTCATTTATACCTAATACTTTGATAGGGTAATAAAAATAAATGTAATTGTCGAATTCCCTGAACTAAAATATTCCCTGATTTTACTGATAAGAGATGGTATATTATTGTATCTCTTTCTTGTTTTTCATAAAATGGATTTATATTTACATTATAAATTCGATTCTTCAGAAATCGATTTTTTAGACCTCGATTTTTATGTGAATCGATTCACCAGGTTACGATTCGAATCGATTTAAAAATCAATCTTTTTCGGAAAAAAAAATCACCATTCCTATCACACACTCGCCATCGTATAAACATGGAGTCTCTACAAATTTATTGTGCGTCAGAGATCTTAAGAGGTAATAGGACTCGAAATCGAGATTCGATTTAAACACAACCGACAACAAGCTCTGTACCACAACCAATCGGGTACCATGGCAAAAGAAAATTGAGTAAAACATATTTACATTGTAATAAATTATAAAATGAAGGATATTTATTTTTCAGCTGCATAAATGCTATTGGGGATAGACCTCGTTTTGAACTTTGGTCGAATAACGAGGACGACACATGAAATGTTACCCCCTATCTTTACAGATTCCACACTACGTGAATGTGAAGAACTTGAGCCTTTATAAGTTGAACGTGTGAATGTTTTTACGTGACGGGAATTTCAGTGACACCAGGACTCGAACCAATGATTTGACAATGCGCCAGCTCGTGACCTTAACTACTCTGATGTGAGTGTGAGTGAATATTAACGTCGCACTGTTCAGCTACACGAGGGCTTTTGGCGAAGGACCACGTCATTTTGAACCTTGGTCAAGTGACGTGGACGACACCTGAGCTGGAACCCCCTCTACTAACTACCACACCACACCAACGCTTGGAAGTTTGAGCTCTCGACAGATTTAACGTGCATCGCTTCCCTACACGGCGGGTCTTTAGTGGTACTGTGTTGGAACTCGTGACAAGGCTAGCCACGATCCGATACCTTTACCTCTCGGCCACCGCAGCCAGTGATCTATTCACTATTCTGCTATCACTGCCATAAAGAATTACCGTAACGTGCTTAAGTATGGACTCTTTACTTTGTTTTAAAAATGTGAAAAAAAGCGATAAAAATTTCTTGCACCAAAACTTTAAAAGAGTTTTTTTGAAGTTCTCCCAAGACTCTCCTAACTAATCATTTTGTATAGTCTTTTTTTTTTAACTTGAGAGTTTTTTTTTTCCAACTTCACTGGGAATTTTACTTTTTTTTTTCTTTCGTTAAAAGGTCCTTGAAGAAATTATGTATCTTGTGATTTAAATTCAACCAAAATTACTAACCGTTTTGATATTTTTCTAAAAGATTGCGTAAATAAATTATGGTATAGTTATAAAAATCTAGAGGGGTTCATCATGTTTCTCAAATAACGTATTTAAGTGCATAAATTTTTTATTGTGTACATAAAGTAAAAATAAGACCTTTATCACATAAATCTCCTTTGAGTAAAATACATATTTGTTAAAATAAAAAGGGCTCAAAAAAGCGGATGGAACTACGTACAAAAGGTCAAATGGAAATGTAAATTTTTAATGTACTTTACAGTTTCGTACTTCTATAAAAAAAATTGCACCTAAAATATTTTAATTTTGTATTACATTTTGACGTAACATTTCGTTTAGAATGCACTAATGCATGTGTAAGAGATACAGTAGTGTTCTTTCACACGCCAATGTGCCACAGTATCCGAGTGTGGTCATGGTCACGAACTCGTGGCAGGTGTTGGAAGAGAGTGGGTATGACTCCTGATACTCAGTGACGTAACGGAGAATATTAAGGTCCCCCTGCAAAGTCATACATTACGTCAGTAAGGCTTTGCCTCCCTCCCCTTCGCGATGCGGGGATGTACATTAAGAACTGCTGATGCCACTGAAAATCTACGTCCGAGATGGGCATTAAGTCGATCGCGGTCGACCGGTAGATCACTTAGGCATTTTGGAGTGACCGCCATCACTAAGACGTACGACGCGCATTCTCAAAGAAACATATTTGTGGAATACCAACGCCAGTTAGACTGGGAAATCGGCTTTTCACAAATCAGGCGGCAATGTGTAGACGACCCATGTGCCATTATTGGAAGTGCACTGTGGCGCTTAACAGATGAACGGCCACCCTAAGGGAAAAATGCGATCCCCACGATGTCAGCCGCAGAAATGGGTTTTCTCCTTTATGCCGACTAAAAGGGAAAATCAACATTAATCAGCTCTTCTCGCGATAACATGGGGTTGGCTACTAAAAGATCACCCCACAACCCTACACTTCCACTGGATTGTCTTGTGTTGATGTTACATCCTGCGATGACGTGGTAAACAGAAGCGACCGTGTTCAGTATAAAATGACAGATTCATCGGTTCACGTACATTCGCTGCATTGAAAATGTCCACGGTTTAGCAGTCGTTCAAACATTCAACTCGAAAATTTTGTGTTACTTATGTTATTACAGTAATCTGTAGTAATTGTAGCTCTTATTATTAGGTTTGTATCTTGTGCCTTACTTTAAAAGTGATTTTAAAAGTGTAAGTTCTTTTTTTATTGTAGTTATGTAGGTAAAAAAGTAAATATTCCTTATTTATTACTAAGTTACAATAAATATTGTAGACATTTTTTTTGCTCCCCACAGTTATACCACTGGGTGGACCGTAATACCTTGAAAATATTAGAAGTAGCCCTTACCCTGGAAAAGTCTGCCCCTCCCCCGATCTACGATTTATCCCCTAATGCGCACGTTAACCCCTTAAAATGCGAGATTGAGTTATTTCAATCGCGCTAAATGTGACTGAGTGAGTGAATATTAACGTCACCCGGTTAAGCTACACGAGGGCTTTTGGCGACGGACATCGTCATTTGGAACTATGGTCAAGTGACGAAGACGACAATCCCTCTCTTAACTACCACACCACACCAACTGGAGGAATTTTGAGCTCTCGACAGATTTAACGTGCATCGCTCCTCTACACGGCGGGTCTTTAATGATACTGGGCTCGAACTCGTGACATGCCTGCCACGATCCGATACCTTGACCACTAGACTACCGCGGCCACTGAACAGTGAGTGAATATTTACGTCGCACTCTTTAGCTCCTCAAGATGTTTTTCGACGGACAACATGCCCCTTTACGATGTCCTCTACCTTCCCTCCAAGTTTGTACATGGCATTCGTGGACATTAGAAGATTTGAAATTAGTTTACTAAATAAACTGAAGAAAAATGTTCCTATTTTATTTTCCTTGTATTGTTTCATTTTCATAGCACTCTTTACACCTTTTATGACATAAAACGTTAATTAATAAATGCAACCATTTTAAAATGGTGCGCCGTCCAGGATCCTCCGTTTCCACAATGTGGCCCCTCGAGCCAAAGCAATTGTCCATCCCTTAGTCTATAAAGGTTTCACCTTGTAGCGAGTTCTCCAGTTTTTTCCCTTCGATTTTCTTGTTCTCTTCTCTTACTTCCTTTCCCTTCGCTCGCCGATTACTTCGAACGGCTAGAACAGAGTAATTGTTTGATAAAATGTGGAATAAAAAATGATATCCTAAGATATTTTTTTCCTCAAGTCTACAGTATTGTATTTATTTCTATGAGGAAAGTGTGTGAAAAAGAGAAAATTTATGAAGGTTTCTCCGGAAAAATACATTTTTCTCTGTTATTTAAGAATATTTCCAAATTTTTCTTAATGATATGCGAAATCCCAAAATAATTATTTAAAATGATACAAAAATATTTTCAGAAACCCGATGGAAAACGTAATCTCAAAAAGAACCCTTTATTATTTTTTGCTCTTTTGGATACTCTTTATTTCAATCAAATAGATGCACTGGTCCAAACATGAGGTGAAAACTGGAGCCTTTAAGAATTTTTTTATTGGATTGAAAAAAATTCACATTTTCCAAGCAATGACATCTTTCAGTCGGAGTGACATTTAGACATTTCTTTTAACAATGCAATATTTTAGCACCCCATCATATGTCAAAACTTATCAAACCTAAAGGCCAAGATTTGTAAGTCCTTTTCACACAACATTATGCAAACTCTTTTCAAAAAGTCTTTCCCATTTCTTTGATATCAAAGACTTTGCCACGTATATACATTCAAAAGTTGCTTCATTTCAATAAAAAAAGCAGTGAAAAGTTATCAAACAGCCTTTTTTCTCCTTTTTTCCGTCCTAGTTCAAATTTTGCGAAATCCGGTTAATATTTGGATTTCTCCCAAAATGAATTCTATGAAATTTCGAATGTTCTCGCTCAAAATTTAAGTAACGCTAAGGAGAAACCGATTTACACAATAATGAGAGCTACCATTAAAGTTAAAAATGTGTTCCACAGACATCCCTTAGACCTAAATTATCTTTTATATAAATTCAAAATTTATAAAACAAAAAGTATTTCACACACATTAATTATGCATGTTTACAACCTTATGGTGGCCGCGGTAGTCTTGTGGTCAAGTGAGTGAGTGAATATTAACGTCGCACTGCTCAGCTACACGAGGGGCTTAGGCGACGGACCTCGTAATTTTGAAACCATGGGCAAGTGAGATAAGGAGGACACCTGAGCTGGTACCCCTCCCCTAACTACCACACAATTCCAATGGGAGGACATTTGAGCTCTCGACAGCCTTGTGGTCAAGGTCACGGACTTGTGGCTGGGGCAATACGAGTTCAACCCCAGTGCCGCTGAAGACCCGCCTTGTAAGGAGGAGGGCGATACATGCACGTTAAACCTGTCGAAGATCAAACTTCCTCTTGTTGGTGTGGTGGGACGTTATGAGAGGAATGCCAACTCAGATGTCATCCTCGTCACTTGACCATGATTCAAAATTTCGTTGTCTGTCTTCAAAAACCCTCAATTAACTGAATAGTGCCAGGTTAATATTCATTCACTCAATAGATTGCAGCGAATCGTTCATACAACGGCATTTTGGTAACATCAAGTCACCGACATATAACCGCCGTTGTTTTTATAGTCATGGATACGATTCCTGTCGTCACTTAAAGAAGACTGATGCAAATTGAATCCATCGAGGCTCAAAATCCTCCGGTTCACGTGAAGTAGAGTTTGGTAAAGGGGGCCAGCTGAGATGTCCTCGTCACTTCACTGTAATTACAATGTAAGAAGTCAGTTGATAACATATCTCATGTTGCTGCTAAGTGTGACATTAAAAAACAACTATTCAATCAATCATTAGTGGTATCAGGACTTGACTGCAACAACCCCAATCTCGCGAACTTGATTATTCGGCTACCGTAGACGACAGTCACTTGGGAACTTGCTGGATGTTAATATAATCCATTCTCAACCTTTTTTAGGTTCTTTTATACCCAATTAATCGGAAGTTTTAATTAGATTAGTGGGTAAGGCACTATAAAGCAGCATGAGGGCTATTGGCGATGGACCTTGTAATTTCTAACCTTGGTCAAGTGACGAGGACGACACCTGAGATAACACACCTCTCTCCTTTTCACACCACTCCAATGAAAGACATCGAGCGTTGACAAATTTAACGTGCATCATCCTTCTCTACACGGCGATTCTTCAATGACCCTTGGACTCGAACCCGCGTACATTGTTGTTTTTACTAATGCCACCTGATCGCCAAAGACAAGACAAAGGCTTACGAAATTCATCATCGTAAAGGGCTAAGTGACGCCCAGCATTAGCCGTAGCTTTGAGCACCATGCAGATGGCAGAATGATTTAGCTTGGTTTCTCCCCAATTTTGAGGGAGGATACGCTGGGGGTGGTCAGGAGCCTCTCACCTCTCTTCCCCTTCCACCAACCTCACGAGAGGGCTTGCGGCTCGACAGCTATTTAAAGTATCCCCATGCCGCGAAGGCATTATACATTTACAAATATTGACAGCGTCGCTAACCACTATATCGGATGGGCGACATTCCCGCGTACACACACATAACCATAACCACTAAGCTACCACAGCCACTTCATAAGACAAGATACAACAGTGAATGATATCGAAAAAAAAAGTTATTTATGAGTAATTTGAAACACAATTTTACTCAAATGATTACGTTTTCTTGTAATAATTAATCACAGTAAAAAAAGGAAACACCATCGCCGGTATGTGCGCAGTGTTTTAAAAGTGCCAATATTCCCCTTTTAATGTTGCGCAGCATTTTTATTTCGCGTTCAATACGTAATGATATCACACGAGGGATTTGCAAATGGGCAGCATGAAAACTCGAGGTAGTTCCAGCGTGTTAGAACTATTAAACTTTTCGAACATTCGATTTGGAACGGATAAAAAAGTACGCGAAACGTGCTTCTCTCATAGAATTGGTCAATTATTCGCAGAAGAGAATCTCTTTATCTCAGCATCCGCGTTAATGACTTAGAAACTCCTGAGTTGAGTTTCTCAATGGTAAAAATGCCTCTAAATCCCTTTAACGAAACGGAGAGAGAGCATGAACGAAATGGTTTTAAAGCTAATTTTTTTATTATTTTAAATATCGGAGAAAAAATACCATGTGTATACAAACGAAATATCAGTAATATTCGATCTTATCATGGTTTCCTGAATAAGTAATTATTAATATCTCTTCCCCCTGAAAATTGATGGCCGTGGTAGCCTAAGAATTATAGTCACGCACACAAGGGCCGGTCAGTCTTTAGTGCCGTTAAAGACCTGCCGTGTGGAGAGGACGGAGGCACGTTAAATCTGTCAAGGCGCAATGTTCTCCCTTGCTGTGATGTGGTGTGGTGGTTTGGAGAGGAGAGGGCCACACACACACAGCTCAGATTTCATCCTTGTCACCTGACAATGGTTCATAATTATGAGGTCTGTCGCCAGTAGCCCTCGTACAGCTCTTTATAGTTCGACTTTAATTAAAAGAACTCAAACTCAGTGGAGCAACAGCCTAGAATGGCCAGGTGCCCATTCCATTCTACTGTGCCCATTCCAGTACATGTGACCTTTGGGCTCTGAGATGCATAAGCAGATGTCCCGATCAGGTGGTCAGTCTGAAGCTAAGCCCCCGGTGTTTAAGTCCAAAAGCAAGTTTGGAGCTCATTTATGAACCCACTTTAGTAGGGATGAAAGATTGAAACGCGCGACCCTGCCAAGCCCAGGAGTAGAACCCAGACCTGTGGTGTGGAAACACTCGGTCACTGGGCCTTCGACTTTAATATAACTTTCTCTAAATCAGTCAAATTATGTCGTAATTTAACCATCTCTAAAAGTCATCCCGGCGTCGTTGGAGTATCATTTCTTGGCGAAAAAGGTCCTGCGACGGGCACTCAACTAAAAAAATAATTTGCGAATATAGTAGAACCTGTTTTTGTGTGGTCCTTTTTTATGCGGTTTTTTAGTGTCATCTTTTTTATTTATGTGGCATATGAATTTCAACGGCTTTGGTGCCTCTGTAATGTTTTCTATCAATGTGTGCAAATATATACTTCAAGTCGCTCTGTTCATTTGTAATAAAGTCTCCCGACAACTCAATCGCTTCTCTCAACGCGCTAGCAGCACGCTCTTGATTGAAGACAAAACTGTCACAATGACAGTGACATTATCAATAATTGGATATATTATGAAGACGGACAAGAAAAGAACTGGATTCTTTGAGAACGGATAAAATATATGCTGGGATCCAGATTTTTAACAAATCGGAAAAGCATTTTCTTAAAATAGATCCCGATTCCAAAAGGAGCATGTAATTTCAAAAAGAGCTTTGAACATGCATATCTGGTTATCGTGACGTTTACAAGCAACTAACCAACCGACCTTCGTCGCAAAAACTTATCTTACTTTATGGTTATAATTCAATTGTGAAATTGTATCTTCAAGTTAAGAAAGGGATTTTAAACTAATTCGCCACAGAAAGATGCTCGATTTGGATTATGACGAGTAGCAGTGCTTATGTATGTGCATGAGAAATTAAATGTTTTAGGGGGGTTCGGAACGTCCATAGGAGTCCATGTTAAATTGCGTAAGTTTATGTATGTTTTTCTCAGAAACTACATATTTCTCAAGAATAAAATTTTCGCAGTAGGCTATATGTACTATTAATAACTCTTTAACGAAATGTTTTGTCTTTTTATTCAAAATTAAATTAATTATGATTTTTTTTAAAAATTTGTCCAATTTTTTTCCCTAAAATTTAGTTTTAGAAAGTCATATCTAAAAAAAGGTTTGCTAGATATATCTAATCCCCTCCATTAAAATGTGTAAACCATGTTAAAAGTCTGCTCACTGAAAATTTGAGAATTATATGATAAGTAATTTTTCAAAAAAAAATACATAAAGTGAAAAATATTACATTTTGAGAAAACAGGCATTAAAGTATAAATATGCCTTTTCTTGGGATCTCAAGAGGCTTTTGTTGGGCTACACGAATCTTACGTGTATCTAATGTTTGAAGCATGACACAGTTATAACTTAGTTCAATATCACGATGTTTTAAGATCATCAATTTTTCTACATGACTCGTATTGAACTGTTCAATAACCATATGTACCCCTAATTTTAGAGTTTTTAATTCCGCAAATGTGGATCTTGGAATCAATGACCGTAATGTGTTATTGACTCATTTATGTTCTGGGTCTTTCCATGTAAACATTTTCTTAATAACATAGGTTCATTTAGATCTCTACAAATTTGCTTCATTTAATTCATTATGGCATATAGCACGTGTGTATGTATTTATGATCATAGTGCCTTTCGTTATACATTCATCTTCTGTCTTTTGAAACTTGCACCAGGCATTTATAATCGCTGGATACAGTCCATGTTGAGGGCTCTCGTTGGAAGACAGAAGATAAAAATAAACTGCTCAAACAACAGTTTTCCTGCTGTGCAGATCATTCATATTATTTCTAATAGCTATTCAATAATATCTTTTAATTTTTAATACTAATATGTTGCTAAGGCGGTTACGACCACTTAGGCTTTTTCCATCACAACTTTTTTTCTCTCTCTATTTCGATTTTAATATTCATAAGACGTGTACTCATACACTTTTGGATAAGCCCAACACACTCTAATTTTTCCACTTGGACATCATATGGATTCGCGTTCATTAGAAACCTATGCAAGGGTAAACACAGGTGCTCCTAGCAGAGCTCATTTGATGCGCATCAAGGAGTAGCTTCATTTAAAAAAAAAATAAAAGTATTTCTAATATATTTTCTCATATCATGTATCAGCTTAAACAGAAATATTTGAGATTTTAAAAAATATAAAAAAAAAGTGGAAATCTCGATAATTTTTTGAAAATTAAAGTGCCGGACCTCCTTAAAAATGCTTCCATGTGTAATTTTAATTTTTAATTATTTTTTAATATAATTATTAATTTTGTTTCGAAGCACTTTCTCATAAATTTCGTAAATAATTGACGTATTTTTTAAGCATGACTTTTTTATATTGGCCCGCTCCGCCGCATAAAAATAAATTTTCTGTAGCATATTCACAAAAATTTGTTTGTTATATGTAAGTATTTACGAAATTTTCGAATATTTTTGTGCGGTCCCTATCTACCGCACACACACAAAAATTGTTTATATTGTAAAATTTTAAGTTTTTTTAAGAGTGAAATATTAAAATTATAGATTTTTTAAAATTTCAAACGTCTATGTTACAGCTTTTAAGGTGTCCGAACGTGTAAAAATGTCCAAATTCGGTGAAATTGAATAGAGTTATCTTTTGGCTTTACAAAACATACTTTATTCTGTTTCTACGCTACTTAGAGGCAAAGTTGCAATCAATTTTATAAAGTTAGAAAAACCGGAAGTGGGTCTTTGATCTACTAGAAGTGGGCATTTATAATATTCAAAATTTATCATGCGAGTCTGATAACTCAAAAAGTTACAAATGTATTTCTATAAAACTTTTTAAACCTGATATTTATATTATTTTCTAGAGAATTTACTGAAATATTTCTTATTGTATGAATACCTTTTGAGTTATGGCTGGTTATTTAAAAAATAGTCTCATAAAGAATATGACTTTTCTTATAATGTTTACTCAATCATCTCTAAAATTTTTAAAAACATTATAACTTTAGTACAATTTCTAGATAAATGCATCTAATTTGTTTTTGTAATACTTTTACTAATATAAAATTATTACTTTTTTCTCGAATAGCTTTGAAGTTTTATAAAAATATTGTTAAAATTCCCCATATAATTGTGATTTTTGTGAAATTTAGGCAATTTATTTTAAATATTGTTAGTTAAATATAGGTTTTTATTGGTATTGAGTCCTAAAAAAGCATTTTTATAATGTTTAAATATGCTATATGTCAAAAAGTACTTCCAACGTGTTTGCATACTTTACCAAACAAGAAAAAACGTTAGATAAAATCAAGCATATAAAGCCTTAAAAAGAACATTATTACACGGAAAATAATTTTTTAAAATTTGCGTATTCTTAAGATAATTTAAATATATTTACTCCGCTTCACACATGCGCACAAAGCCGCTCTTTTTGTTCTGTAAACATTTTCGTGTTTTCTATCATTTTAGGATAAAATGCACACACACAACACCGTGTTAGAATATGGTTAAGATTTATACTATATAGGGTTTATATATATGTTCTATATTTTAAGTAGTGTAACTTGCCATAAAATTGAAAAATAAGAATGGATAATTGTATTTATTATTTGAATTCTGGAGGAAGTTTACGGACTATTGACTATGTCTGAAGAACACTTTATGAATAGATACAAACGCTTTTTTTTTATACCTTAAGAATTGGTACGGTTCTTTTAGTACGTATTAGAGCAGGAATAGCCTAGTGGTCAAGTGACTGAGTTAATATTGACGTCTCACTATTCAGCTACACGAGGGCTTTTGGCGATGGACCTCGTCTTTTTGAACCATGGTCAACTGACGAGGACGACATCTGAGCTGGCACCATTTCTCCTAACCACCACACCACACCAATGGGAGGACGTTTGAGCTCTCGACAGATTTAACGGGCATTGTTCCCCTACATGGCGAGTCTTTAATGGTACTGCGCTCGAACTCGTGACAAGCCAGCCACGATCCGATAACTTGACCACTAGGCTACCACGTCCACTAAAAAAAGTGAAGAGAGCCCCTTAGAAAATTATCTTGCTTTTTGACGTGTAAGTAAATAAAAAAAAGTGTGTGTGTACTTATGTACTCACGTAAGAAGTCATACTTTTTTGGCGTAACAAGATTAAAATCTTTCTAAAAATCTTTTGCAGGGCAAGCTGGGCCAAGGACGAAAGGCGGTCACGAGCAGAGTTGAACGATACTAACCTTCAGTCAATCGGACGAGCCCCAAACCTGAGATAATCACGATTTAAATAAATTTAAACACCCCCGAAAAGGGACAGTATGACCAATAATATAGGGAGGGGATCGAAGGCGGGAATGATCTGTCCCGTTCTGCATATTTCTAGACAAAACATTTTCGTATCCGTTCCTACGGAACGCAAAACAAAGGTTCGCTAACGCGGGGGTAAATCTCAGTGGTAGAGCATTCGACTGCAGGTCGAGTGGTCCCCGGTTCAAATCCGGGAGTCTTCTTCTTTAGGGAAGTGAAGAGAAATATTTTTCTGAGGATTTTGAAGGCGAAAAAATTATCTGTCCCATTCTATATATTTCTAGACAAAGCAATTTCGTATCCGTTCCTATGGAACGCAAAACAAAGGCTCTCTGATACGTGGTGTATAGCTCTGTAGTAGCGCATTCGACTGCAGATCGGGAGGTTCCTGGTTCACACCCGGGTGCCCCTTTTCAGGTAAGTGAAGAGAAGTAATTTTTTTTTGAGAATTTCAATGGCGGCAATGATCTGTCCCGTTCTGTATATTTCTAGACAAAGCATTTTCGTATACGTTCCAACGGAACAAAAAGCAAAGGTTCGCTGACGCGGGTGTGTAGCTTAGTGGTACAGCATTCAGTTGCAGATCGAGAGGTCTCCAGTTCAAACCCGGGTGTCCCCTTCGTCAGGGAAGTGAAGAGAACTATTTTTCTGAGAATTTCGAAGGCGGGAATGATTTGTCCCATTCTGTATATTTCTAGACAAAGAATTTTCACATCCGTGACGGTGTACGCGCGCATTGTAAAAATTTACCCTCATCCTATTTCTCTAACGCCCCAAAAGAAGTATAACTTCAAAACAGGTAAACATATAGATACAGAAAAATGTCTTAGCACGCACCTTTTGTATGAATATTTAAAGAGACAACTGTGAAAAAAGTGTGGATAAAGTGAAATATCACTTCCGAATGTGGAAGCGAAAGTCATGATACAGTTTTCCATTTTAACAGCTAAGAGGGTTTACTTCTGGGAGACGCTTTTCTTTGTTCTCTTTCTTAAGTTGAAAGGATTGTCGTCAGAAACCAGTGTCAAAAGAATTCTACAGAGAACATTCACGAAGATTGCTTCCTTTTCCCCTTGCTATTCTTAAAGATGAACGAAAGCGTTCACTAAAAGAATACGAAAAAAAACATACTAGAGGCAGTGCACCTTTAAAGGTTAGGCACACTAAAAGTTTGGATTTTATTCACGAGGAATTTCGTTTCTTAAGACTTTGCACTAAAACTTCTTGAATTATTTTATTGCACAAAATCGTGAGTGGCTGTAAATTTATCCTTATACAAGTTGTATTGTAATATTACCGTAATTGGCAGAAATCAGTTAATCTACCAATTAATTAGGGTGATCCATTTGAGAGCGGAATCTTCTTTCTTTTCTCAAATTACCATGGTAATCTGTAAATTGCCTAGATAATCTGCGCGCGTTACCTGCACTTGCCTCCGAAAGTTTGCGTACAGACGATCACATCTATCATATTCATGCAAAGATCGCTAATTAACTAAAGTCATTCTAAATCAATATTATACTTATTGATTCCTGTAACGCTATAAATTCAAATAGTATGAGCAATAATCACCTGATTATTACATAACGTAAAATAATACAAATATTTATAACTTGAAAACGACACAAGTCGTGTGCATCAAAAATCTGCGTACATTGAAAAAAAACATTTATAATAATGAATTGTTTGTTAAATTTAATACTTTTTAAAGTATTCCATTCTTTCAAAAACTCTCAAGATATTTGGCAGGGATTCAACTAGCTGTCTCATCTGGAGTTATTTTGCTCCATTCTTCTACTATGACACATTTGAGAATTTCCTTGGATGTTATTACGTTCTCCCTGATTAATCACTGGAGTAAATTAATCCCGCAAATGCTGTTTTGTGCTTAGATCTGGGGACTATGATGGCTTACGGAATTGGTTTGGGACATAATAGAATAGCCATGGCTTCACAATCTAAGCCATTTGCTTTGTACCTTTGTCCTGGAAGTAAAAATCCTCCCTCGCCGCAAGTTTCTCGGCACTTGCCTTGATATTGTACTTCAATAAGTTCAAGTAATCAACTTTGTACATTGTTGATTCAATAAATTCCGGATTACCAACCCAAACATTATACCTTTTCCTCCATCTTTCTTAAGATCTGTGCAAGCACTTTTGCTGGTATATTTTTGTCCTTTGTGTTGCAGGTATAGTTTTGTCTAAAATGCAAACATTACTTTCAATTGAATGTATTGCATTTTTCTAATAACTATGTGTCCTATTTAGGTGTTTTTAGCATAGGTTAGCTCTGCTCTGTTCTCTCGAGAGATTAATGACTTCTTGAGTGCAACTTGGCCATGAAAGTCATCCTTTTTCAGTTATCTTCGAATTGTAGTTAAAGTCACACTTTTTCACAATATCTCAGTAACACTTTTAGCTATTTGTGAAGCTTATAGACTTGGATTGTTTTTCATAGAGCGTATTTCAAAGCAAAATTCTTGAGGTGACACTGCAGATGGACTGCCGGATCTTGGCTTGGAAGCTAAAATGTTAGTATATTTGTAGTTTATTAACACTTTTTGAATTAATAAACGTCTCTTATTAACAGTTTCAGCTATTGCTTTAAAAATTTCTCCCTTTTTTAAAGATCTATAGTGATTTTCTTTCAATAATACATCGGTCTTTTTTCTGTTACCTGCAATGGAATCACACAAACTTTCAAATCTCAAATCCTAAATAAGGAGTAAAAGAAGCTTATAATTACTTAAAAACACGATTTAGTGCAATTATTTTGCAATAAAAAGTCTTTAAAAGTTCTAAGGTGGCTAAGACTTATGGTGGGAGTATTTGGTGATTATTTGGTGGTCATTCTTGTTTTTTCATGTTAAGGTGAATTTTGCTGTTGTTTGAATAAGAAGATTTTGAAGAATTTGTGACGGGGCTTTCATTGCGTTCAACAGTCCTCTTGGGGCTCTTTGGGGCCAGAATGGCAATTCTTTCCAACCAACTCGAGAAGAAGAAAGTGATTATGCAAATTAAGAATCATATATATAATAGAAGTTTAGCGTTCGTGGTGTGGCTATGTAAGGTCTGTGTCTAAGTGTGGAAATGATTAAGATAGCGTTTAGAAGAATACCAAGTCCGAGAATTAATCTACCCGCACCTGTATCCAATCTAAAGGTGGATACGAAACCACAAGGATTAGAGCCGGATTAAAGCCACGTCAGTTAGGACAAAGAAAGTAGCTGTTTACCTAGGATATAGCGGTAAGCGACTTTGATTAAGCTATAAGGAAAGTGCGTGTATTAGTGAGATTAGAATTAATCTGTAAAGTTAGATATAGTGGTCAATTACGCGATTATTTGGTAATACAAGTTGTGTCTTCTCATTCCAGATCTGCTTACTTTGATTATTATTATTGTTGTGTATTGTGATTAAGTTAAGATCTTAATAAACAGATATTAAGATGAACGATTTGCGTGATTCTTCGTCCTTCCCTACAGAAACAGGTCGTGTAGATAATGGAAAACAGGGGCATCCACGGGCAGGTGCCTCACAAATTCCTGAGAGGTATATTGATTTTCTGAAGCGAGATTTTAATAATAATTACAGCACAATACTGATTGATACACAATATTGATACAGCACAGATTGCCTATACGCATACTTTTGGAGGCAAGTGTACAAGGTACTTGTTAAACTGAAAAAATAAGACCTTTGGTTGAATAACAGCAACGTTTTTGTACGTTTCAATTTAAATTTTGTTTATTTTTTTATATCTGAAGAATTAAGTTAAAATAAAATCAAACAATCAACACATTAGTTGATAGAATCAACCATCCTTCAATTGAAAAACTACAACTCAAAGAATCAAACCGTTTAACATATTATTGAAATTAATGAAATAAATTTGCTAAATATGTGATAAAATTATGTTTTCTCATTTTGCTCTTCACCTATCAGAATTCTGCGATCAATAACGTAGGGTCTTAGTCGGCCGTGTAATTTAGTGAACTAAAATTTATCTTATCGTGTTTGCGGTTGCTGTATTGGTATGTGCAGCTATACTTTGTAATATTAGAAATTTTAACATTTGTTTCCGGAAGATACTGGTATTTGAAATGAAACACCTTATAAATTATTTCAGAGTCTTTTACGAATACACTTACTATCTCTACCACTCTGTTCCTGAATGCGATACTAGTTTGATATCCGGGGGCACTCGCCAAGTTGTTTATGTTCACCAAGATGGGCGATAACATTTCAATATGGTTACCTTGATATTTTTATCGTCTGGCAATGTGGTTGCTATGGGGATAATTTATATTAGAAATAACTTTTATTGGTTTTTCCCGCGGTAACCCTATTAATTTCAGACGATTTTAATTCGATTTCTTTTACACATTTTCAATGTAATTGTTCTATTATTTCCGTCTTCTGTTTTACTTTGTGCTATTTTCGAATGTGGATATTTCTAATATGGGTGAGTAATAGGACTTTTTTTTAAAAAATGAGTGTTACACTTTTAATTATTGCTATAAATCGTTTATTTTCACTTTATTTTACATTTTAAAAACGCTTTTATTAGCGTTCCTTGTTCGATGAAATTTGTTGAAGGAACTTGCAGTTTTTAGAAAATTGCAAGTTTTCAGTACTTTGTAATTGATATTCATTATTAATTTTAATATATATTCTGTAATTATTTTGTTAATGCAAGTATTACTACATGTAATAATCATATAAAATTCGTTATTTAAAATTATTTTTTTTATATTTATTTATAAATATTATTACATATTATGTTATTTATTTATAATTATTATGAAATACGAGTATTATTATGTATTATATTTCTTTCATTACAATACGATGATTATTCCTTTTTAATAATCACTATTAAATTATATTATATGATTCTTTATTTAATAATTATTATTATATCATACTCTATGATTATTATATTTAATTACTATTAAATTACATTATAAAATTATTATATATTGCATATATATAATACAAGAAACAAGCTTATGAATTTTAACGATACGGAAGCCGCTCATGTAAAGTTATCAAGTTAATATGCGGAAAACTCTTCTTTTTGCACATTTTGCATCTGCAGATTAGCTGCTTAAATCTGCACATTAACGACTTTCGAACTTTAATTGTAACACAATTGACAATAAATTATGATCGTATAACAATGGACCATTTAATATTTAACGCACATATAACGTTAGTTCCAGACCTTTTATTCAAATATTCAAATGCTGGTTCATAATTACAAGCCATTTTGAATGATGTTAAAAAACAATTCATTTTCAATCATTTTTATAGTTTTCCTTTCTTCGGCTCCGGTTGTTCAGAAGGTAGCGTGCCCTCTTCGTGAGCCTAAGGTTGCGGGTTCGACCCACGGAGTCGACCCCTGGAGTCGATAGGTTTTCTGGATACGAAAATCGTAGGCACGCATGTCATGTGATTATATGGCATGTAAAAGGTCCCTTGAGTATCAATTTGGCTCTGGTACTCTCGGCAATATTTAATATCCAACAAGAACTTGAATTAAAAAGTTAATTCAAGCGTCCCAAATTCGATAACGAGGCTGCCACTAGATGGTGCTACCATGAAACGGCTCTCACGTTTGGGAACTTACCCTGTCTGCAAAGGCTAAGTTGCTAAAATACAGCCCCATTGGGAAAAATTGTTTTCATTTCTTTCTTTCAATTGATTTATTTAGATTGATTGAAACGGTTTATTCCCATCACGATAGGGCTGCTGGAGAAGGAGTTCATAATTTGACCCATGATCATACGATTTGCTCATTTTATTTTGTTCTTTTTAGTAACCTCGCAAGCCTTATGGACGATATTATACGCCCCCGTGACGCTTCGGCTAAGTATGGCAGAAATCTAATTCACACAAGAAAATGAACTTTTTTGATTATCTAATTACAATTAAAATCCTAATGAAGAATTCGGTTGGTAAAATATGGTAAACACCATTTCGAAATCATTTGGGTTACCGTTATGGTTTGTCCTCAGTTTTGTTCCAAGTTAGCTATAATTCCGAAGACTCAGTAGGTAATGTGCACATTATCGAGTTTCTAGTAAGTAATGAGCAGTATCTAGGTTAGATTGGCTAGGTTAGGTTTCGCAGATTACCTAATTTGAGAAAAGCCCTCGAGTAGCTGGATAGGACGACGTTAATAATCACTCACTCACCTAATTAGAGAAATGAAACAATTTTCCGCACTTTAACGAATCATTCTAAACTCTTTATCTATCGACGGTATTTACAAGTACCACTCAATTTAAAACTACGTAGAATAACCAATTTTACGAATACTCTGACAATACTTAGCAGGAATATTCTTTGAAATCTTCTCTTTCAAGATATATGGCAGCACGGCATAGGGCGTTTTCAGCGGATTGCGAGGATTGTCAGTTTTGTTCCAATAAAATAGTTAATGCAAAAAGGTAAATGTCTTTTTTTTGTATGTTAATGAAGACCTTAGAAAACGATTTGAATACTTATTTTAAGTAAACAGTGTGTATAATTAATTTTACACTCTAATATCTTTAATTAATTAATTAGCTCTAACGGATTAAATTCCCGAAAGTTGAGTTTTTTGTGTGTGTAAATACCTTAATTTTTTAATGTAGTTATTAAAAAATATTGCATGAAAAAAACTGCAGTAAATCATAAGGCGGTAAATATAAAGTTAACGTGCAGATTAACCAGAGCTAATCCGCTGATTAACTGATTTCAGCAATTTAGTGGTAATACTTACATAAATATGTTCACACACACACACACACACATATATATATATATATATATGAATATATAAATACACACACACACACACATATATATATAACTTGTGTGTGTGCGTATATATGTGGCGGAAAGCTACGGGCGCACGTATGTTTCAATTAAATAACTTATCAGCTTTATAGTAAGCCTATTTAATCTGAAGAAATGAATCCAAACTGAAATAAAATATTTTGAATTCTCTATTGGCCTTTCGTAATGCAAATGTTTCTTAGCGTATCTGACAGATGAATGTTGATAATAATGTTATAACTTTTTTCTCCTCTTAAATGTTCTCTTTCATCAATAAAACATATTCTATATTTTTGAAAATAACTTTTTTCGTATAAAATTTGGCTCATCAAACCGTATTGACTATTTCTCAAACTCCTCCTGCATATTTTTCCTAAAGTATAAACTAAGAATACTACTGGCTCTATTTCAAAAATACCCTAATTCATCCATAAGCACAAGAATTTTATTAGGGAGAGCAAAACATCAAAAGTGTTTCCCCCGTTCAATTTTGCCCTCATCTGCCCTTTCAGTTCTTAGTCCTCACCACTAAAATTCGCGGAACTTTTGCTACAGAGACCATTTGTGAGTTGGCAGAGTTGTGGAAAAGCATTTTGTTTAATTTTATGCGTTACTTTAGCCCACGTCGTCTGTATTAATGCAATGCAAACATTGGCATTTCTGTAACCGCTCTTTAAAATACAAATTGGCCGTTATTAACGTTACTCCATTCAGAACTCTTTGTAAACTTTATAAATGGCTTTAAAGAACTTACTTTTATATATGAATTATTCAAAGGGCTGGACAGAAGCCCTATGAAATTAGAATGTGGAACCTTTCGTCTTGATGGAAGCCATTTCTGTGGAATTTTAAGTGTGGGAAGGGTATGCTTCATCCTGAGAAATTTAATAGAAGATGACAATACTTTTGTTCAAACATATTTAGCATATATGCTATCATAAAAGTTTTCAAGGCTATAACACAAATAAATAAAAATTAAAGACACATTAAAATTCAAATACAAATCCAGGATGAACTGTACTGCATTAAATTGAGATTTCTATGTACATGTAAAGAAATCCATTTTACTTAGTAATAATGCTATGAAAATATTAGTCTTAAATAAGCCAATATAGTGTGCATTAAAGTTCACAATGTGACATTATTCATTGATACTAAAAACAAAAAAATTCGGTAGTACATATAGTGTATTATAAAAAGTTTATATGCGGGAATTGGAGGAGATGAACTATAACACTATAAATTGCTTGGTGCAGCAGTTGTACCGCTGTCAAAGTAAATAAGAAAAAAAATTACGGAACAGTGCATGAGTTATAAAGTTTACGACTTGCATCTTATTAATCAAAATCACCCGGTTGGCGGTCCAGGGGATGGGGACCACTGCTTTAGACGACAAGTAGTAGGTAAATGTGTGGGGGAAGGTCAAGTACAATACACATTCGGAATAAACACAATGAGTAATTAATTTCTCTCAGTGAGAGAGTGAGATGTTTATTTACGTCCACTGGAACGTACAACAACCACGTACCACAACCTCGCACCATAAAACTTCTATTATTTGTTTGATTACTTCTTGATGTCGCATTTATAAGCTACACGAGAAGTACTGGCGAAGGACTTCAAAATTTTGAACCAAGGTCTTGCGACGAAATCGACATCTGTGTGTGAGTCGGATTGACACTTTCAAAACTTCCATTCCACATCGTGGGACTGAGTCCTAGCGCCACTGAATGAAATATTGAAAGTGTATATATATATATATATTATAAATGCGAAAGTTTGTTTGGATGTTTAGTCGTCTTTCACGCAAAAACAACTGAATGGATTTTAATGAAACTTTACAGTAATATAGCTTATACATCAGAATAACACAGGCTGTAATTTATAGCATAGGCTATAATTTATAAACATATTGTGTGAGAAGTGTCGAAAATATAACGATATTTATCAAGTAAATAAGAATAAATTCTGCCATCTGCAAGCAATTCTGGCGTGTGCTGCAAAAAAGCCCACGCGACAGAATAAATTTATCTTTTATTTGTGAAGAAACCCTTTTTGTTTTGGCTACGCAAGGCCCTCGCTTCTTATTTATTCCTGTAATCCCTAATTTTTTTTTATTTTAGAATAAAACTAAGTTTTGAAGGGAGAGGTTGTTATCTCTCTTTATTGGAATATTTTTTTAATGATTTTATTATGCATATTTGGTAGTAAGAAATTGATCTTTTTTCAAAATAAATACTTTTATCACTTCTGGTACTTAAATTAAATAAACTTTCTCTTTCACACTACATCATTTGGACAAATTTTCAAAATTTGTTTGTGGTTAGTAGTTAACTATAACGCTATAAATTTAATTGAATAGGAAGATATTGCATTTTTAAGTATAAAAATAATTATAACTATTGTACTGTATTTTTTGGAGTGAGTGAATATTAACGTCGCACTGTTCAGCTACACGAGGGCTTTTGGCAACGGACCACGTCGTTTTGAACCATGGTCAAGTGACGTGGATGACACCTGAGCTGGAACCACCTTCTCCTAACTACCACACCAATTTAGAAGTAATATCCTACCAATACTTAGCAGGAGTATTCTTTGAAATCCACTCTTCCAATATGCATGGCACCACGAACTCTATGATGAGTATTTTAGGGGGGAAGGCGAATCGTTTTGTAGCAGATATTGCATTTCCAGCTGACGGCGTTTCCATCGGATTGCAAAAAGTATCATTTTTGTCCCGAAAAAATAGTTAATGCCGAAATTTAAGTGTCTTATGTTTTTGTATGTTAATGAAGACCTTAGAAAACGGTTTGACTGTTTATTTTAAGTGAACGGTTTTATGATTAATTTTACAGTTGAATATCTTTAATTAATTTATTAGCTCTAACGGATTAGATTTCCCAAAGTGAAGTATTTCGCTTATGTATATCCCTTAATTTTCAATGTAGTGATCCAAAAAAAATATTGCATGAAAAAACTGCAGTAAATCATAATGCGGTAGATAAAGCATTAACGTGCATCGCTTCCCTACACGGCGGGACTTACAAAGCTCTAATAAAGCTCAAGCTATAAAAGTAGCTAGACATTTGCCAACTTGACTCTATCGTCAACATTTCGCTATGTTTTTCATTGAATCGCCATTATAATTTAAGAAACGGCGTTGCTTGCGAATATATATTGCAGTTTTAACATAAAATAGATACAACAGAAAGTAATATTAATAAATTACACTTTCAGATATAAATTATTTACACTATTTTAGCGTTCATTACACAAAACTTTTAACAATTTTACTTTTGGAGCAGAGATAAAAGTTAGGGAGGTATTTTTAAAAAATCGACCCTCAAGAGTGAGAGGAGTTATAAAAAAAAAAAAACCTTCTTATCAGCTATTAGATCTGAAAAATTTAACAAAGGTATTTTTTTTTTTTTGTTCAGCTGAGATATTAAAAAGTTTTTTTTTTTGAATTTATTTTCACGTAAATTAACTTTAAAAAATTTCGTTATCCTTCAATCTGTATTTTTTAAATTTTTTCAGTTCCCCCCGTGCAAAAGAACGGATATCCCACTATATATATATATATATATATATATATATATATATATATATATATAAAAAGGTCAATTCTCTAAAAAAGAGATCACATTCAAACAATAAGCCGACAAACACATAGCAGCGAAAAATCACACAATGAAGGACAAAAGAGTAATCGAGATAATAAATATAAAATGGATGCTGCAGTGCCATGAACTTACTGATTAGGACATTGGTATAAAAAATTAATTTATAAAAAAGTGGGGTTGAACATGTTTTGGCCAGAACCTTCCCCTTTTTTTGTTAACACGAGCAAAACCAAAGGAAATAATGGATAGAAATATCTAAATCCATTCAAGATAGAGGAACTTACCAAAATTGCACTAACAAATGCAAAGCCCGCGCTAAATCTGGGGAAACATTCAATTTGTTGCCCGATTCTATACCCTAATACAGGTTAAATAAAAAAGAGGGGGCTGAAATGTAGCATAACAAAAGATTAAAATGGATAAAAATTTAAAAAGAGTTGCATAAAGCATAACTATATAACACCAAGTAAATATGAATAAAATAATGTAAGTAATTTCAATCTAATATTAGACTATGGAATAACTATAAAAAAATATTTGTTTAAGTAATAAGCTTTTAAAACCCCATAATTTTTCCTAACTTTTTTTGAATACTTTTTTTTATAACTATTAATAAAAAAAATTTGGGTATTTCTGATTTAAGCAATATTTAGTAAAATGTGTATAGTTATTTATAATTTTGATTTTTTGCACAAGAAATTTATTACGTTGTATATAATTAATAACAAGATTTCTGAATATGAAAATGCATTACTCTCCCAATGAGGAACTTTATAATATTGAAATTAAATATTCTTTTATCATAAATATTAGAAACTTTCATTTTCATATAATTTGACATGTATGTGAAAATTTGCCATTTTGTTATTATTTGTCTGTATTAAATTAAGATATTGTGGATAAAAAATTTAAAGTTAGGTATAAAAATTTGGGTTGTTTGCCAAAGAGATTATATCATCTATATAACGATAAAAAAAAAATTTAGAGTTATTAATGTAACTACTTTCAAAATAATGTAAATATAAATTTGGGAAAAACGTTGCTCGCAGGGCCACCTTTGGAACCTTTAATCTCTGATAAAATTTACCTTTTTTTAAAAATATAGTTTCTTTAAGTACAAACCTAAGTAGTGAACCAAATCTTCATAATTAACATTATTGAATAAATTGTCTTTATGTAAAATTTAAAGATATTAATCAAAACATCAATATTAATAGAGTTAAAGTCTTTAAAATCTAAACTATAGACTGAATAAATTTTTTTTTTCTTTATTTTCTCAACAAGGGTTTGCTATTTTTTTAAAAATGGCTGAGGAATTAAGGGTTTTTTATTGTTTTTTTGCAATATTTCATGGAGAATTTTTCCTGTTTTTGCTGATATAGTATTAAAACCATTTGTAACTGTCCTAAATTTAACGGGGCTTTTAAATTTTTGGGGGTTAAAAATATGGGAAATTTAAAATTTTTTAATATGATTTTAACTTTTTTTTGAAAAGCCCAAAATACGTTTAATTTTCTATCAGAAACGAAGACTTAATAAAAACTGTAATTATCGAAATAATTGTTGATCAATAAATTATAATAGTATTTTTATATAATCAAAATTTCCTGGCCCTTTTTCAACAAAAATATAATAAATTTATTTTGTAAATTTTTTAAACTGGCTTTTTAAAATTATTAAAAAAAATTTTATTATCTGTACCATAGTTATATTTATTAAGCTGCTTTGTAATTTTATCTTTGAATTCTGTGAATGTCTCTATAGGCATACTATATTTAATAGCTATTTTGTATATAAAATGCTCAATATTATTAAATAACTGATTTTTGATAATTTTATTATTATTCGAAATCATTAATCTAAAACCAGTACCTTTATTCATAATATTTCTAAGATTATTGTGTTTTACAATATTGAGATCACCAGTAACAACATGCTTGTGATGTTGATCAATGAAATCTTTAAATTCACTACATTTACATATTAAGTTATCTTGCTTTATAGGCACATTATAGTTAAAAATTGATCTACCTATTTTTATTGTTTTTAAAAAAGCTTTTTTTAATAGTGATATTTTGTATTGGGAAAGATGACATGTGTTTTAAATATGTCAGAAAAATTAACATTATCATATGATTTATTCATATATAAAAGTGTACAGTATTCTATTTTATAATCCTTATTTACATTAACATTATGTTATGTTTATGTTTCAAAAATTTATGAATGTCCTTAATAATATGTAAAGCATGACAATCTTTAATTTTATTTGAAATTAGTACATCTTCTGTAATACATAATTCTGTCTTACTGAGTCCAAACATAAATATATATATATATATACATACGAGCTGTATGGCTCGGTGTTGCACGGGCTTCTTCAAGTGTACAGCTTTATGCCTTGGAAGTTTCCCCTTCCCTTTCATTGTCAGCACTTCTGTGATTTCTATATTAATGTCATTAAAATACTCTTTTTCGAAGTCTCTTCCACATCTTTGTCCTGTTGGGCGGGTCTATTTTCTTGCCACTTAGCTCGGCGTTGCTATGACTTTTTCCATGGGTATAATTTTATCCCCCATGGAAATTTTCCCTCTGGGCACCAGTATTTCTGTGTGTGTGTTTGTTACTGAGCGATGTGAGTGATTTCTATATTTATGTCATATAAATCCCCTTTACAGAAATTTCTTCCACTTCTTCTCTTTATCACACAGATTTCTTTTTCCTCCATTCAGCCAAGCGTTGTATGGGTTTTTTCAGATAACCCCTCTTTTCACCGAGGGATAAGATCTTTTTTTTCAAATTTCTATTTTCGATTAAAAATTTACAAAGCTAATCCAGTTTTTTTCTCAAGAAAACACACAATGTACGAATTTATTATTAAACAAATAATTTAGTAATAAATAATAAAATGCAATATAAGTTTAATTCTTAAAAAATTATTAATTTATCTATCAATTTTAGTTAAATAATGAATCAAAAAATGTCTACCATTAGCTATGAAACGACTGCTTTTATCTGGATGTTTGATTTTTCGATTAAATATATGTATTTGTGAAAAATGAACTATGGGAGAACCTAAAATTTGTTTACATTTGTTGCATAAAAAAGGTTTAAAATAAAATAGCAGCATTTTCCTAAAGGTTTTTCAGTAAATTATTTCTCTAAAAGAAAGCAATTACTTGCGATGCATTATTTAAAAAACTAAGATCGTATTAATTATTTTACACATGGAACAATGTGAATACTTTCTTAAAATTCAAACTAATAAATTGCATTTGGAAAATTGCTGGAAAATTCATTATTTACAATCCTTATAAAAGAAAAAACATTCAAAAAGAAAACATCTTTATCAGACAGAAAAATCTTTTATCTGCTTACGTGTGTCCTCTCCGTCAGTTGTTTTTCCGCATATGCGCTATAAGTTCTCAAACTCGTGTGTTCAGAGGTAGCTTTCTCATAATTAACTATTACTGGAATTTGGCAATTTTTCCAATTTTTTTCGTTGCAATTTTACGGCTCCCCAGACTGAAAAAAAAATATATCTTTAAAAATATTTTATGTCTAAAGAAAGCAGAATTTTTTAAATACAAAATTCAAATTTTTTTTTAATTTTGCAATATTTTGTTTCAAATTAACTTGGCAGCGTTGGAAAAGGTTAAAAAAATGTACCAATCTGCTTGAAAAATAGTTTTATCTTTTTTTAGGAATTTAAATTAGAAAAATTTAAAACATTGTAGAAATTGAGATTTTAAAAATATCTGTCAAGTTAATCACATGCTGAAAGCATTTTTTTTAAACAAAGTTAATTAATGCAGTCAATATTGCAACGTCATGAAATTTCATTTTGGCTGAAAACTGATTTTGGACGCCAACTTTTGTCATTGTTACAATAACATGTCATTGTCAACAATAATAATGTTACAAAAATGCAGACAAATCAAGGCGCTAAAAACTGCCAATTAAAACTGGTTTTAATTAATATATTTTTAACTAATTGATATATAGGACCGAATTGTGAATCTAAACCATTCTCGAATCCACTTTAACCCCCTCAAAAAATGTCATCAAAATCGGTCCAGCCATTTAGGAGTTTAGTCACATACAGACGCACAGAAGAATTATACATACAAAGATTATTTGAAAAGATATTAATTAAAAACGCTAAAAAGCATGATATTCGTCTGCATTTTTGTAACAATGAAGACCCGGTTTGGCCAGTTTGGCTGAAAATTGATTGTCGAAGCCAAACTTACGTCATTTTTAATAATAACGTTGTTACAACAATGCACGTGAATGATTTAAATGTTTTTAATTAATATATTTTTAACTAATTGCGACATCGGACCGAATTGGGAATCTAAACCATTCTCGAATCCATTTGAACTCACACAAAAAATTTCAACGAAATCGGTCCAGCCGCTTAGGAGGAGTTTAGTCACACACTACACACGAAGATATATATATATATATATATATATATATATTTATATTAACGTCACACTTTAAAGCACCAAAGGCTAGTGAAGAAAGACCTTATAATTTCGAGCCTCGATCAAGTAACGAGTTTGAGTTGGCGAGTGAGTGAGTGAATA
This sequence comes from Trichonephila inaurata madagascariensis, assembly GCA_019973955.1. Taxonomy (NCBI): domain Eukaryota; kingdom Metazoa; phylum Arthropoda; class Arachnida; order Araneae; family Nephilidae; genus Trichonephila; species Trichonephila inaurata. The sequence continues at coordinate 36,690 of BMAV01003935.1, forward strand.
TTAACGTCGCACTGTTCAGCTACACGAGGGCTTTTGGCGATGGACCTCGTATTTTTGAATCATTGTCAAGTGACGGACGGAGCTGGCAATCCCCTCTCCTAACTACCACACCACACCAACGGGTGACTGAGTTGGCACCCCTCTCCTAACTACCATACCACACCAACAAGGGCCCCAAGCCTCGACAGATTTAACGCGCATCGGCCACCCTAAACGGCGTGTATTCAGTGGCACCAGAACTAGCTCACGACACTTCCAGCCATGATTTCGTGACCATTGCCAATATGATATCGTGGCTTCTGGTGCCACTAAGATCGCCGTATAAGGAACGATGTAAGTATAATCTGTAGAGACTCCAATTCCCAACAATGGTGAGTTGTTGAAATTTGGAGGTGTCGTCTTCTACCAATGTGTGTGTGTGAAAATTATGAGACCCTTCGGGCCCGTACAACTTTAAAATATTAAGTTAATAAAAAATCAAATCCAGATTCAAATAAAATAAAACCAAACTCAAATAAAATCAAGTCAAATCTGTTTTGAAATTTCGATCCACTTAAAACAAAATGAGCAAAAATTCAGAGAGCTTAAGTGTTCAATTAAAAGAAACGGATGTTTAATTCACACAAATATTTAACTGATAGTTTGTGCAGAGAGTAGAACTTTTTTAAGGATTTTATCTTAGAAAAACGAAATGAGTCGCAGGAAGAAGTATTAGGAGGGAGGGGGTCGAAAGCTTTTAAATCTTTTGACTTTTTAACTGAAAGGTTTGTAGGAAGTTTTTAAAAGTAATTTTCACGCGATTGAATTTGTTAGGTAGCAAATAACAGAAACTAAACATTCTTCCCCCTTTAAGATAAAGAAACTTCAAAACTCTTCCATTTATTCTCAGCTTTAAAGAACTTGTTCAAACCTCAGTAACCCGAAAAATCTATCCTCTTTGAAAGTTTTTATCTTTGTCGAAGTTTCTTTTTACAGTAAAAATAGTTTTTAAACGGAAATGAAATTAATTTCTCTTGCGAGTTTCTTTTCAAATTTCACCTTGAGCTTGTTAGAAATGTTTTGAAGCCTAGGGATCTCAAACATCGATTCAGAAAGGGGAGCTCTAGATCCTGTATTATCTTATAGGATGCAAATTGTTTCACTCACAACTCTTAAATTTACACGATTAGAATTTTCTGCTGAACTCCAATATTATAAAGAATATTCTTTGTGCATAGTTTGGAGACTTATAGATTAAAAAAAGTGCTAACAAGATAAAATTATGGTACAAATTACCTCTTCAACCGCTCATTGTAAAAAAAAAATTGTTCATAATAATTTTCCGAATTTTAAAATATTTTTTTGCATGAAAAGCAGTTACCGTATGTTACGCACACTATGACGTTTGGAAAAATTAATGGTTAGCGAGTAAGTGAATATTAGCGTCGCACTTTTCAGCTACACGAGTGATTTTGGTGACGGACCTCATCATTTTGAACCATGGTCAAGTGACCAGGGCGACATCTGAGTTGGCACCCCACTCCCCTAACTACCACACCACACCAACGGGAGGACGTTTGAACTCTAGACAAATTTAACGTGCATCATTCCCCTACACGGCAGAACTTTAGTAGTACTGAGTTCGAATACACCTGATAAGCCAACCACAATCCGATACCTTGACCACTGGGCTACCACAGCCCCATTAATGGTTAGCGTGAGAGTTAAAAATTAAATATAGTTGATTTATTTACGTGCATACACAATATTTACATTTAAACAGAATTTATTCATACTATTGGTTATTTCAATACTACAAAGGACCTCTCTTTCACAAAGAACTACAAAGTTGTCCTTTGTGGAGGAAGAGGTAAACACCCAACCGTTCTTCTCAGTGCTTCAGAAAGGTCTCCGAAAAGGATACTTTTAAATAATAATATCTTAAACTAAAGTAGAATTATCTTTTAGGCTCCCGTAACTCGCTTCCCCAAAGGGATTTTCGCAAAATCCATTTTTAGTGGATATCTTATCTCTTGTCAAATTTAAAGTCCAAATCTATGAATTCAACAACAAAATTTTTTTTTATCGATAAGCCCCTTAACCCCCTTTGAAAGAAGATTTCCGAAATATTCGTTCTTAGCTGATTTCAATTGAACAAAAGAAACATGCATACCCAATTTCGTTACTGTTGATTTAGTAGTTAAAAAACGGGAATATATTTTTTTTATCAATACGTCCATGAAAGGGACATGCCTACCAAATTTCAAACCTGTTGGTCAAATAGTCTCCAACACCCCTTAATCCCTTGCAAAACACTTCTTGTAGAGGGTCATGAAAAAAAAACCTTTCAGCCAATTTTTAAGTCTTAGGTTTCATAGTCCAAAACCGGGAATATTTATCAATCACGCCCCTCAACCCTCGCAACTTCCTTTGGGGAAGGCGATTTTCACAAAATTTTTTGTAGCGGACCTCCACTTCATGAAAGAAACTTCCCTGGCAAATTTCATCTATGTAGATTTAATGTTCAAAAATGAGAATATTTATCTATAACCCTCTCCCCCTAGGGGGTCGATTTTTACAAAACCCGTTCTTCGCGGATCTCTACTCCAAGAAAGGAACGGGCTGCGGTATCCCAGAGGTCAAGGTATTGGATCATGGCAGGCATGTCATGAGTTCGAGCCCAATACCACTCAAGACCCACCGTGTAGGGGAAGGATGCACGTTAAATCTGTCGAGAGCTCAGACTTCCTCCCGTTGGTGTTTTGTAGAAGTTATGAGAGGGGTGCCAGCTCAGGTGTCGTCCTCGTCACTTGACCATGATTCAAAATGACGAGGTCCATCACCAAAAGCCCTCGTGTATCTGAACAGTGCTATGTTAATATTCACTCCCTCACCCAAGAATGGAAACATGGCTTCCAATTTTCATGTCTTATAGTTCATGAGATATCGTGATGAGTGTGTGTAAATCACTTTTTCTCCTTTATATAGATTTGTTAGCAATATATACACACACACATTAACTGATACTGATGCAGGTCATAAGGCTAATTGAATGGCTTATTCCGTCTCTCGTTATAATTTATTTCAAATTCAATAAATAAACCGTACAATCATTCAGGAAATTTATTTTAAAAACTTATTTTTTATGTAATAAAAATTTTTATATAAAAATTAATGGTTTGTATTAATGTCCTTGATAAGAAATACGGTAATGAAAATATGTAGGTAATTATATTAGTTGTATTATTTCAAACACTATTATATTTTACACAGTAAGATAAAAACTATTAAGGGGACACACTACGATTCAATTGACAAAAATCGGTCCAAAATTAAAAAAAGAACTTTTTTTAGCTTATTTTTTATATAATATTCAATAATTCGCGAAATTTTGAAATCTGTAAGTTAAAAAAAGTCCAGAGTAATGATAATTTTAATATTCATTTTGTTCTTAAGCAAATGGAAAATAACTTTTTATATATATAACAAGTAATATAAAAAAAAAAATTAAGTTAATTCCTACTTCGTTAGAAAAACTTACTGGCGCCATGTGTTGCAGATAAATCTAACTTCTTCAGAAATAACGCAGAGTGAATATAAAAATAAAAAAATAAAATTTAATTAATGAATTAACATTTGACTATTTGAATTAATATGAATCCAAAACAAGTTTTAAAAAATGTATTCGAGCGAACTTGAATGGATGAATAAAAAGTATTTTATTAACATTTAAAATTTTAAAAAGATATATAAAATGTATAGGGAGAAAGTGAGCTAATAGTAGGAATTGAATAAAAAATGATTTATTAAAAAAAAAAATAACTAAAGTTTTTTTGGGTTGTTTTTCATTTCAAATGCTAAGGTTTTTATCTAGTGTGCCTTGATATTTTTTCAACCTATTGCCATTAGTACATGCTATAAAGGTTGACATGGATATTTTTGAATCAAACCAATACTTATTTTTTGAAAATAGTTACCATTTAGAATTTATGTATTCGAAAAATATTCATTAAGCTTTTATAAAAAATATTTTACGAATATCAATCTTGTTAGCATAAAGCCCATACCAACTTAAATCAAATTTCAGTGGCCGTGGTAGCCGAGTGGTCAAGGTATCGGATCGTGGCTGGTTTTGTCACGAGTTCGAACCCAATACCACGAAAGACCCACCGTGTAGGTTGTTAGTGTGGTGTGGTGTGGTTGTCAGGAGAGGGGGGTGTCAGCTCAGGTGTCGTCCACGTCCTTTGACCATGGTTCAAAATGACGAGGTCCGTCTCCAAAAGCCTTCGTGTAGCTGAACAGTGCGTCATTAATATTCACTCACTAAATCAAATTTCTTGCGTGTATGTCAGTTATTGTAGGAGCAGCATTTTGAAATACCTTCTTAAATTTTAAACTTTTTCTTTAAAATATTAAACGTTCATCATCTTTAATTGTTTTGAGCATAAGAGATATTGTACATAATACATATATATTTGTTACGAGCAAAAAAAAGTAAAAACAATTAAATCAAAAGGGGGGTGTTTTTATAAATTATATCCTGTCTCCTTGTTAAACAATCTTTGGAAAAAAGTTTACAAAATGATAAAAAGAATTGTTCGACAGATTTTTTTAATTTTGAGAAGAAATTTTATTTTTCAATGATCACATGTTCTCTATTTAATTATTCGTTTTTTCTCCTAATTTGCCTCTTGGTGACAATTATTTACTAATAAAAAAAACTGTATCCTCTCAAGAAAAATTCTATCCCGCCCTCAAGAAAAAATAAATGTATTCCATTTTTTGGCCGAAACATAAAATAGATGTCAGGTTTCATTCCTGATAATTGCAAAAAAATAATAATAATAATAATTGATTTATATTTTTTGAATTATTTTAAAAAATATATAAATCACTGGACAACATAATAGCTTTCTCGTGTTTTCACTGGTATAATCTATAAAAAAAAATGATAATGCTAATAACTTAATAATTTTTGATTGAAACTGATAAAAAAAAATGCACTTTTCTTTTTAGAATACTTTCCTCTGAAAAAATTATCCTTATTATTTCCTTTCAATTTACTGAAACATAAAAAAAACTAAACTACAAAACAAGAGCACACACACAATCCGTAATAAACCCATCCATTTCTGAACTCTGACGACAAACCGAAATATTCCAAGATTTCACGCTCCGAAGAATCAAAGAAAACAGTTGGAAAGCCTCATCTACCCTAAACTACAGCGCCATCTGGTTGAAACTAGAGATGAAATGGTCAGAGTGGAGTTGCATGGACAGAGTATGTATGTTCTTTGGGAGCTTCGTTCTCGTATTTACCATGGGTTTTTAGTGACCTCGGCGTTGGGGAGAACAATCGGTCGGTGTCTACGAAATGGAAGGCCTCTCGATTGGAGGACTTTGATGCGGAAATAATTGATTTCTCCCGAAAATTCTTTTGTGTTCGAACGAGAGAAGCCGCTAAAAATTCTATTGACTTCAAAGAGTTGTGTAAAGATTAGAGTCAAGGAAAAAAGAGAGGTAAGATACTTTTTATACCTTAGGATTGATATTTTTTTCTGTTATGGGTTATGTATGGTATTTCTCGCGCGTTTAGAAAAGTTCTTCTTTGTTTCAGAAAATAGTATTTTATTGAGCAGTTTTATATATATATATATACAAATAGTAGTTTCTAATAGGAATGATTTCATCACTTTTGGTTGCGTTTTGTTTACTTTATATCTTTTAAGGTAATGAAAATCGGAAATTGAGAGGATTGTATCTCTTTTCTAATAGAGTTCTGGGATATAAAAATATAATTATTTTAATAGATTTCAATAATTTTATAAATATAATTTTAACTAGCATTTTTAATATTACATGTATAGTTTTTTTTAAAAAAAAAGTAAATGTGCATATCATAAATTTTTTTATTAATAACTATTTTTTGTAAAAAAAACATATTCAAATTAAAGTATATTAATAGGGTTGTTTTGGTTAAAGTTGATTTAAAGAATTTTTTAGATTTTATCTATATAAATGTTTTATTAAAACCTTCATTCTTGTAACACCTTATCGGGTTATATTTCTCATTATTATAAACCTTATTAATAAAAATTTTCCTTAATTATATATTTCTCTGGAAAATTTAGCGGTAATTACTTGTATTTAATTCATTTTTAAGGATTTTAGAATAACGTAATTCATTTGATTGTATTCATCCTATGGAAATCTTGGGTAAATGAATCTTATAGTTATTAAACAATGTAAATTCAATCGATCCCTGTAAAATTCTGACAGTTATATTTCCTTACTTTCGAACAATATTTTTATACTTCATTTGAAAAAGTTTCTTAGTTGTGTCGACTAGTGATATTTTAAGGATCTTCTCTTAAACTTTGTTTTAAATGCTGTGAATGTATGTTAAAAAACTCATTTCATAGAAAGATCACTATACAAAAAATGCTGAATAAGTATAAGAAATAGTAATTCTGAAAACGTCTGAAGAATTTTCGGCAGAGTTCTAAATGGAATATATTAAATATAAGTATCGAGTTATCAGTATTTATCTATTTCTCTTCATTAGAAATCTTCTTTCGTAGATCCGAAATTATTTGTATGTATCTAAGTTATCCGCGGATACCTTAAAATCGTGCATTTAGTCAAATTAACACAAAGATCTCACGCTTTAATATTATAGGCCAATTTATTAGATAACAAGTTTTTCTTTATTTTCCGTTTACTGGTACGAAAGTTACAATTATTTTAAAATGGGTGGAGGGTGCTTCCTACTAGTGGTTACCAAATTTTAAAAGAATGCAATTTTTCGGGAAACTTGAAACGGAGACTTCTTGGGGAGATGCTGAAAAAGTTATGAAGATAATTAACTGAAACTTTTTTGTGTATATTTGGGTAATATTAGGATTGTATTGACATATTTATTTAAAATTTGCTGCATTAGAAAAAAAAATTGATACAATTTAATACAAATTTGAACTTGTATAAGTATAAGCGATTTATGTATAGCTTTTCTAAGCGATTTCATAGTAATTAAGAAACAATGTTGTATTTTGTAAAAATTAAAGTTTTAATTTTATGTTTTTTAAGTTATTTTGAAAATTAATATTAATTTCTTATATATAAACATTGAAAAAATGAAAAATCTTTGAGACTTTTGGTTCAGTCCCTGTTCAAGTAATTTTTTACACACTTTCTGTTTTATTCCGCTTTTAAACAAAACTTGCTTAAAAAATTATTTAAATGTTTTGCGCGTGGTCAGATATTTTAAATTATAATTTATGATGTAAGTGAAACGTAAATTTACGATTCTAGCACGATTCTCGATTGCTTTTGCAAGAATTATGTATGAATACAGTGTCTGTGTGTTGTATTACAGATATCTACAGAAACTTTGTTTTCTTTTCAATAAAATATTTTTAAAAGTCCATTGAAGAATTAAATGTATATATTTAAATACCATTTTAATTGACATTAAGGAATCATATAAAAAACTTTCCTTGAGTTTTTGAAGAAGATAAATAATTCATAAATTCAGATTTGTAATACAAGTAAATAATATAAATCATTAAGCCATTCTTTTTAAGGACGAAAGTTTTTGCTGATGAAACTCTTGAATGTTTATCTCTAAAAAATAAATATCTGCCATATCGAAGAATGAAATTTTAAATAAAAATTAAGCCATTTCGAAAATAAAATCCGAATAGTATCCTTCGACAATAAAAGGAATAACAATGGAATTTAGAGAAACATTCTGATTTACCATTGATATAACTGATCAATAAAGTTTCAATATTAATATACAAAAAACGTACAGCCCCCAAACTTCACATCGCAGGGGAGGACAGCATTCTAGGGGATCCAAGCTGAGGCCAAGAAAGTGTTTGGGGCCCCAAAACTAACGTTACGGGGGGCCCTAATATTTTCTATTACACCTATGGATGATTAAACAATGTTACCAAAAAATATAAATTGGTGGGAAAATTTGAACAAAATCCAGTAGATGTAAATATAGGAATATTTAAAAAATTTTAAAATTTCGATAATATAGGTACTTGCAAAACACAATTTATTCACTGACATGGTTAGTTTGAAGTTACGGTTATAGAGATCTAAATAAGCATCTGATTTTCTGCCATGCAAAGGGGCCGCGGTAGCCGAGTGGTATAGGTATCGGACCGTGGCTTGCCTTGTCACGAGTTCGAGTCCAGTACCACTGAAGACCCGCCGTGTAGGGCAGCGATGCACGTTAAATCTGTCGAGAGCTGAAACGTCGTCCCGTTGGTGTGGTGTGGTAGTTAGGAGAGGGGGGTGCCAGCTCAGGTGTCGTCCACGTCACTTGACCATGGTTCAAAATGAAGAGGTCCGTCGCCAAAAGCCCTCGTGTAGCTGAACAGTGCGACGTTAATATTCAATCAATCAATTCTGCCATGCAAAGCCAGCGCAAAATATTTGAGCACTGACCGATTAAATATCTTCATGTGTGAAGGATTTTTAGTGCAATCAGGATTCGAGATAGCGGTTAGACCAGCGTTACTCAACCTGCGGCCCACCTAGCCTTTTCAAATGGCCCGGTCATGGCCCATTGCCCTGAGAAATTTACTTATTTATGAACATTGTATTAAAATTTTGGTGGGAAATTCATTGTCAAGAAATCAAATATATAAATCTTGCGTTTTGCTGTCGTTAAGGAAAAGAATTGATATTATTTTTCTATTTGGAACGGTTACGTTTAGTGATAACAGACAACAGTGGAGTAGCGACCATTTTATGGGTGGAACTATAAGTTTTAACTACACTTCATATCTTATAAGCGAAAAAAATTCGAAGAAAATAGATCGTTTGAAGACGATTGGGGGTTGATTATTTTGTAGTGAAAAACAATCATGGATCAGTGATTGTTTGATTTGTCACGAAAGTGCTGTATTTAAAAAATGCCAATAAACAGGAATCTCATTCAATGACATTTTTCCTCGAAGATCTCTTTTAAGAAATGATAAATAGGTATTTTTTTTAAATATCTTTGCAACAGCAAAAAAATGTTTTGTCAGTGGTCATATCACAGCGGTAACAAAGGCATCCGATAAAATTTGTTACTTATTGGTAATCATAGGAAACCGTTTACTAATACAGAAATTGTGAAGGACTGTTAAATGCTTCTAACTTAGTGTTGGTGACAAAAATAAAAAACATGATAAATAATTAAAAAATCAAAACAGGAGTTATAATATTTTGATCAATTTCCTTCATTTTAAATTTCCAATGTTATCGTGGTCTTAAAGCAAGGGTACTCAACCTTTTTTTCTACTGGGCCGCAAAAAAAAGTCAGCTATTTCACGCGGGCTGAAACATGAAGATAAATGGGAGAAGGAGAAATGCTTAAAGACTAAGATAACATTGGAAATATTTAAAATGTGGAAAATTGATCAAAATATTACAACTCCTGTTTTGCTTTTTTTAATTATTTTTGTCACTAACACTAAATTAGAAGCATTTAAGAAACACTCCTTCACAATTTCTGCATCCGTAAACGTTTTCATGATTACCAATCATATAACAAACTTCATAGGATATCTTTGTTACCGTTGTGATGTTACCACTGACAATACACTTTGTAGCTGTTGTAAAGATTATTCAAAAAAACCTATTTATCACCTCTTGAAAGAGATCTTGGTAGAAAAGTGTCATTGAATGATTCCAATTTATTTGTATTTTTTAAATACATCACATTCGTGACAAATCAAATGATTACGACAGCAAACAGCAGAATTGATATATTTGATTTCTTGACAAAAAATTTCTCACCAAATTTTTAATACAATGTTCTTAAGTGAATTTCTCAGAACAATGGGCCATGACCGAGCCACTTAAAGACTCGGTGGGCCACATGTGGCTCGCGGGCGCAGGTTGGGTATCGCTGTCTTAAAGCATTCCCACCCCACTCCCCCATTTAGCCTCCTGGTGCGGACCACTTGAAATAACTGACCTATGTATGCAGCACAGCAGAAAAAACGTTGAGTACCCCTGGGTTAGACAGACAGATGGTCAATGATAAGCTCGCCTCTAATGTATTACAGTGAGAAAGAATCAATCGTGTAAAGCAACACGAGGACTAGTGACGACCGATCTCTTAATTCTGAATTTCGGTCAACTGAAAAGGATGACACCTGAGTTGTGGCAGCCTACTCTCTGAAGTTCAATACTTTGAGCCTCACCAAATTTAAAGTTGCTTCAGCCCCTCTACATGGCAAGTCCTTAGTGGCACTAGAGGGCTCGAACTCGTGACATGCCGACCAGGAATCCGTAATCATGTGACACCTCTACGGCAGCCACAAAATAAAGAAGAGTTGACATAACTTAGGTGAAAGGAAATCTGTCGGCGAGGAACCTCGTTTTTCGAATCGCATTCAAGTGATGAGAATGACTCCTGAGTGAGTGAATATTAACGTCGCACTGTTCAGCTACACGAGGGATTTTGGCGACTGGACCAAGTTATTTTGAACCATGGTCAAGTGACTGGACGACACCTGTGCTGGCATCCCCTCTCCTAACTACCATACCACAACAAAAGTGACTCTGACTCCTGAGGGGATACTCTATTTTTTCAATTCCTACTATTAGCTTACTCTCTCTGTATATTTATTTATACATTTATTTACCTTGTTCAAATTTTCATTCGTTAATAAAATACTTTCTATTCATCCAGTCAAGTTCAAATAAATTTTTTAACTCTGTAGTGGATGACACTTGATGTTAATGCAATTTTTTTCAAATATTAATTCACTAATTAAAATAAATTAAATTACCGGTTTTGACGCAAACTTAGATTCGTCTCTATTGTTGTGACAATGTAACTGTTAAAACAATGACAAAAGTTGGCGTCGAAAACCTGTTTTCAGCCAAACTGGGTGTGCATTGTTAAAACAATGCAGACAAATCATGCTTTTTCAATTAATACTATTATTTTACTCTCTCCCTATACCTCGTGTATATATATATATATATATATATATATATATATATATCAGGGGTGGCCATACTTTTGGTATCCGTGGTCTACTCAACATTTAAAAAATCGAAGGCGCGGTCTACCAATGGCAGAGCTAAATTAACGTACCGTACATTTTTATACATTTATTTTCGGTAACAAGAAAAAATGGTAAATTATCTAATTTTTCTAAAAAAACTTAATATTAATATTTACAAAATAAAAATTTACTATAACGAAAATAATCAAAGTATTCATACATCAAAAATGGACCATCCTATTCACTTCGTTTAGTTGAAATTTGGATGTAATCTAAGCATCCCACTTTGTCAAGTTGTTTCTATTTAATTCTCCACTGTAATACGACAAATTCATTGTATTACTTTGCACAGTTTGTTTCAGGTTTTGTAAACTGTAGTACATTTTTATTTTAAATAATTCATTAATTCATAGTCATAAATTAAATTAATATCCGAGGTGATTATAGGGATTTTCGCGCGGACTACCTAAAATAACTTCGCGGTCGACATCTTGGCCACCCCTGATATATATAATCTTATTCGCATTTTCAATCGTTAATAAAATACGTTCTATTCATGCATTCAAAGTAGGAATTGACTTAATTTTTTAATATTATTTGTTTGAATTGTACACAACCCCAACTTGAAGACAGATAGTCCGGTCAGAATTAATATGCATCATTTCAATTTCACTACAAACCTTGAAGTAAATCGGAACTTAAGTGAAAACACCTGCCCTTCTGATACTTTTTTTCCCCTTATATCTTATTTTCCTTTCGTTCTACGCTGTCCTGACCACAGTAGCCGAATGGTCATGAACTCGTGCCTTGCGATGTCGAATCATAGGTTTGGTTTCAGGTACCCTAAAGACCTTCCGTGGAGGGAAGTTGGTGTATGCCAAATCTGTCGAAACTCAAAATCTTCCGGTTGGTGTGATGTGAAATTTTGCAGAGTTGGGTTGCCAGCTAAGGTGTCCTCTTCACTTAACCAAAGTTAATCTCCAATATCTCTCATGTGGCCATGATAGCCTAGTGGTCAAGGTAACGGACTCGCGTGGCCGGCGTGTCATGAGTTCGATCCACAGTACCTTTAAAGACCCACCGTGTAAGGGGAGCGATGCATGTTAAATCTGTCGAAGCTCAAACGTCCTCTAGTTGGTGTGGAAGTTAGGAGAGGGGTGTCTGCTCAGGTGTCGTCCTGGTCACTTGATCATGATTCAAAAAAACGAGATACACTACCAAAAGTCCTCGAGTAGCTGATTAGTGCTTCATTTTTTACTCACTCTTATCCAATATCCCTCATACGGCTTCAAAGTCGAATAAAATTCAAATCAATAAAAGTCATGGTCACGAATTCGAAGGTGGCTATTTTTCTTTCGAGTATTGTCGGGTTTGAGTCCCCTTGTGGCAGTTAAGACTCCCATTTGTGGATCTTAAATTTTTTGAAATTTAAAAGTTTTCACGTAAGGGGTTGGGAAGAACAGGTGGTGGGCTAACTGATGTTGATCTTGTCATTTGATCTGGGTTGCCATTCTGAAGCATATTGCCTGGGTTTTTAAAATAGGGAGCAGAAAAACTTTCAATAAGCAAACAAACCTACATTTTATCCATATTTCTGTTGATAAAACCCAATATTTTTTCTTTAAACGAAGAAAAAAAGGGTTTAGAAAAATTTAAAAAACCCCTTCTTTGTTTTTTAATTCAGGTTCGTGATTTGAGAAAATCTTTATTGTTATGGGGCTCTTTTCACTTTTAAAAATTTATAGACCTAACCTTTTTTTAAAAAACTTTCCCTTTCTTTTTTATCCCCTAAATTTTTTTTTACGAAAATCATTTGTAAAAAAATAAATTCTGTAAAAACATACCTTTATAAAGATGTATGAAAACTCTTTCAAACCCGCAGGTAATGTTGCATAGACGGGAAAAATTCCACTGTTTTTATAATTACAGATGATTACTTTAATATTATTCAAAAATTCTGTGGCTTTTTGCATTATATCCTCTAGTTTTCAAATTTGACATTAAAAAAAAATTTGATTGTTGAATTTGCTTTAAAATACAATTTTACTTAAGTTCTTGACGATCAATTCCTGCTGACCTTTTTAACTTGCGTTTTTCAGTTCTTATAGGGTTTTCACATTTGTAAATTTTTCCAAAATGAACTGTGTGTGTATATGTAATGAGTATTAGTCCGATCATCGATTAGGGTGCGTGATTTTGTTTTGAAACATTACTGAAACAATTTTTTTTTTTTCCGAGTTATTGTTGTGTATGCACCATTAAGTTGTCGAAGTAGTATAACAATTTCGTTTCAGGAATTGATAGTGTAATAAATGGAAATTATTCTTCGAAATATTAACCACATGCACCAAATTAAGATGTTACATGAACGTAACGAATGTTTCGTTTTTGTTCAAACATGGTATCTCTAAAGATGTATTTATCGTTGTTTTAAGTTTTTTTCGAAAATCATACATAATGGTGCTTACTAGAAAAAATTCCTTGAATTCATGTATTCCAATGAGTGCGTAAGTGTCGTGTGCAATTTTATTAGAGCTTTTAAAAAAAATTAGCTTTTTTATTTAAGGAAATATATTTTAGAACCTTGATTGTGTGTGTGCTGTATTTTAATTTTTAGTTAAAAAAACAATGAAATTTGTTATTTTAATTCTAGATTTTGATCGACATTGCAGAGAGTCGATAAATGCAATCTTGCTCGAAAATCGATTTTATTGTCTTTCTTTTCGAATTGCACTTTCGAAATGAATTAGTTTAAAAGAAAACTAAAAAAAACACCCTTTTATAGTTAATTGAACTAAGTTGTAACTTAATCTCTTAGTCGCCAAAATTTGGAATGAGTCGCCAAATCTGCAAATGGGATCTGAAATGTATCGCCAGATGCGGGATGGGATCTGAAAATGGGAAATCATTAATCCTGATGATCCTGATAAGGAGAATGGAACAAAATTATTAACTTATTGTATAGCCATCGGTCCTGGACAAGTGAGCAAAATTTTGAATTAATATGATCTTTTTAAGTGGGTAAAAATTGAGTTCAAAGGTTCCGTTACATACAAGTGAAGCTTATAAAAGAGTGTTAAAAACATTTTTTTTTATCAGTAAAAATATTTTTTTTATACTTTTTCAACAGAAATAATAATAGCAGTATTTATTTTAAAAAATTGTTCAAAATGTTCTTTTGTTTGATCTATTTGGAAGCAAGATGCAGCACATCGACAGACATTGCAATTATTACGACACATAACGTCTCTTTTCTTTTCCTTTGCTACCTCTTTTTGCAAAACACACGGGTCAGTATCTTGTTGTTTTTGAAGTTGGAACACAAAAGAGGGAAAATGACATTCCATTACTCGTAGACTGCCAAAAGGTTTTGGTCTAACCGAATTTTTTTTATATATTTGTATTACTATGATAGAGTTTTTGTGTTTCTTTCTTCTCATTTGCTTCGGAAATCTAAAATTGTTTTCACCTCAATATATTTATTTCGTACCAAACATACGCGTTCCAAATTCTGATGACCACAAATTACTTTTTCAATTCCTACTATTAGCTCATGATCTCTACATATCTATTAATTAATTAATTTATTTATTTATTTATCTTAGTGGAATTTTCAATCGTTAGTAAAATACATTTTAAAGCACTCCATTGAGATGAAATTTTATATACATAATTATTTTGAATGACAATACAGTAATTTAATTATAATTAATAAAAATTAATGGATTCAAACTACTTATTTAAAGAGTTACAAATACAGAGCCACGTTGGCATCATTTTTGGTGACTTAACGATCCTTTTGGCGACTTGCATCAAAACTTGAAAAGGTTTTTTTCTCACGCTTTTTAAAGCATTCAGTTGAACTATAATTTTAGAGACACGATTGCTTTGAATGACAAAACGATACTTTAATAATGATTATTAATAAAAATTAATTACCTCTTAATGTTGTGATTCTGTCCTGTGTTTATATTATTTGTAACTATTTAATAAAAAGTAGTTAAAATAAAATTTTTCTTTGCTGATCTATGTAGGAATTGACTTAAAAAATTTTTTATATTATTAGTTTTCTATAAAATTATTTTAAGCTTACAATAAACTTTGTCTAAATTTACGAAATCACGACGACGGATAGAAGTCAATCTTCGCTAATATGGACGGCGATCGCTTATATTTGATTGTGAATGTTACAGCAACACAAAATACGACACCGCTCGAATGATCTCGATTGTGCATAGATTTTCTGGCTTAGCGCGATCGAATTAATTCGGTGGTGCATGTTAAGGGGTTAAGCACTTGGCGCATAATTGAGGAGATGGCGTTAGTTCGAATTGTTATTGTCACCAAATCGTGGCAGATATTGTTTACGTCAACTCATGGGCTCGATTCTTAGTGGCTCGGAAGACCTGTCGTTTAGAGAAGCTTTGTCACGTTAAATAGGCCCCAGTTCAAATTCCTCACGTTGGCGTGATGTGGGAAGATTTCGAGAGTGGAGTGCCATTTCAAATGCTTCCTCGCTACTTAACCGGGGTTTAAATGAGGTTCATCAAGCCCTCTTTTTTTCCAATTTAGGGGACTTTAAACCCCAGAGGGACCCGAAACCCTATGTAAACCAAATTTTTAGTCAAAATGCTAGACTTCTGAATGATTATCTCCGTTCCTGATTCTTTGTTGGAGTTAAATCACAGATGCTCAACCTGGGGTAAATGGGGGGCGAAAGGGCCCTTTTTTAAATGGCCCGGCCAAAAACCCATTGCTGTGAAAAACCCTCAAGTTTTAAGAAAATTAGGTAAAATTCTTTTTTTAAAAAAATCGATACATCATTTTTGTTTTCCCGTCAATTTTATGGGTGGAATTATTTTTTTTCTGATTAGTGAAAAGACAACAGTAGAGTAACGACCTTTTTAATGAGTGGAACAAATTTTAAAACTATTTTTCATGTTTTTAAACCGAAAAATATTCAAAAGAAAAAAATATTTTTTCAAGACGAATGAAAAAGTATTTTAAAGGGAAAAAAGCACGGATCAGTAATTATTTGTTTTGACACAAAAAATGTTGTTTTTAAAAAAAATTGTGCGAATAAACAGGAAGGGATTCAATGACACTTTTCTCGAAGACCTTAAAATTTAAAATAGGTTTTCCTCTTTAATAATTTTTGTACAACAGAAAAAAAAGGGGTTTTTGTCAGTGGTAATGTCAAGGGGAACAAAGGCCCCCTATGAAATTTGTTATTTATTGGAAAACCATATAAAACCGTTTCCCGATGCAAAAATTTTAAAAAAGAGTGATTTTTAAAGCTTCAAATTTAGAAAAAATTTAGTGAAAAAAATAAAAAATATAAAAGATAATTAAAAAAAGAAAAATATAGGAGCTTTTAATATTGATCCATTTTCCTCTTTTTAAAATTTTTCTATGTTATTTTGGTTTTAAAAAGCATTTCTTCCCCCCCCTCCAAACCCATGATGCGGCCTCAAAATAGACATCATATGTATGCGGCCCGAGTGAAATAGCAGACATATGCATGCGGCCTGGCAGAAAAAAAGGTTGAGTACCCCCCTGTGTTAAAGGGAAAAGATTTCCCCGGTGGTTGCATGATTTTTTTTTCATCACCAGTAAAATTTTGGGGGGGAATTTCCCTTTTGTTTGGTCTTTGACGTACTATTTAATTAATAAAAATCACTCGGGTACGACTTATATTCTTTCCCAAATTATTAGATTTTTAAAAAATTTTTTTTAAAAAAATTAAAAATAAGTTTACTGCTAGTCCTTTTTTTGGGACTAAACCGCACGGGCTTATCAAAGAAATATATATTACCTTTGGATTTGATATTTTTTAAACGTGAAGCTGCACGAAGGCTTTTAGAGAAAAGCATCATAATTTTGACCCTTGGTCAAGTGACGAGGACAATACCCTCACTTTCCAAGCTAACAAACCACTCCAATGTTAGAAATTTTATCCTTGGCAGATTTAGCATTCATCGTCTCCTTTGCACGGCGCGTTTTTAGTGGCACCTGGAATCAAACTCACAACCACGAGTTCGTGGCCATGGCCATTTGCCTTTTAAGCCAAAACATTGGCTAATATTCTACATATGTGAAATCCATGAATGTCTAGGGCAACTGAAAATGCAACTGCCCCCACCCCCTCATTTCTAAAATATTATCAAAATTTCTCGTTGCTTGCATTTCTGAAGTAAAAATTGTATTATATAGTTTAATTAGTTTTTCTCAATTTCATAAATTTTCGAAGTTATATGCATCATGTATTGGTAAAACAGTATTTTATTAATATAAATTAAAAGAAAATTGAAGTGTACATCTGAAGTAAAATTATTATAGTTACATTTTCATTGTGTTTGTGTGAATTATATTTCTCGTATTTATTAACTATAAGAAAAGTAATGTTTTCGTCTAAAGTTATGTCGTTAAGTTCTCTTGAATTTGAAAAACTTGAATGAATATCTTGTGAATTTGATTTTCTTGAGAAATTTAAACTATGTTCTATTGTATAATTCATTTCTTAAAAGTTTTTTACCCAAAAATATTGTTACCTGCTTCTTTCAAATATAGGAAAAGTCTACGTAAATAACTTACGTAATAGATTGTAATTTGCAGTGAAACTGCACTGTAATTACAACATAATAAAAATTAACAGGTAATAATTAATATACACTTAAAATACACAAAAGCACGAATTGAAATTTCGCACAGCAATACGAATTCGCAATCGCAATATTTCATTATAACACAATGAAACACACATTCGCTATCAAGCTATACTCTCGACTGCGATGCCGTAGGTGCTGGGTTTGAATCCCGGATAAGGCATGGATGTTTGTGTTGTAATCCTTCTCTTCTTTGTGATGTGTGTTTCAAGCTTATTTCTATGTGAAGCCCCCGTGTGATACTTTGTGGTGCACAGGGTTATAAATGTTCTCAAAAAAAAAAAGCTATACTCTCCTTTTATAGATGCTCTTGTAGTGGCGAAGCTTTCTCGCGAAATATAATCCTTACTTTTTCTGAATTTATCTAAATATATCAATTTTTGTCACCAAATTTCACTTGTATTCATTTACTGTTATTGAAAGAATAATATCTCCTGTCTGCAAATGACTTTTCCGGTCACAGTACCGTATCGGCAGAGATGCTAATAGAATCCGAAGTTTTCGTAACTATATATTAAAATCGAAATACAAAATTAACCTATGGAAAAAAAATCTTAAAATAAAACGCAAGAAAAAATAAATTTTTTTAACTTCTAGGGGGAAAAAAAGCGGAAAAACTTCCTTTTTTCTGAAAATAAATAGCCAATAGCAAATGTGGCCAATGAAGATAAATCAGACTTCTTTCTTGGGAAAAGAAGAGAAGTCCTTCGAAAAATAATGAAACTGAAAAGAAATATTTCAAAAAAAAAAAGGAACAAAGAATTTCACTGTCCTTTGAGAATGTTAGGAAACTTTTAGTTGAACTTCGAGGAAACGAAAAAATACATTTAAGAAAACACATAGGCAAAAACTAGAAGTCTCACACAAAATCTAAAAAAGTGCCAGAGTGTTTCCATAAGATTATCCGGTTTGATTTTAAGCCATGCTGGACCGAACTCAATTGCACTTTTTAGATTCTTAACGTAGTTTTGGGAAAAAAAAGAAACACTTTTTTTTTAGTTTCTTTCAATTTGGGAAAAAGACGGAATGGCAATTTTTAGTAAAAAAAATGTTTTAAGTGTTGTATTCAATTTCAAGAACAATATCAGCTAAAGGTTTAAGACTCTCGGGACTCTCAAATTGCATATTTTTCAATTTTTTGAAAAAGTTATATGTTAAAGCCTCGATATTTTTGAGTATTTTGGTACCAAAATTGCGTGGATACTATAAAAACTTCCGAAGTTATTGAGAAATATGTAGTGTTAAAAAAAACTTAAACGAAAACCCTATCTTTTTCTTATCTTTAACTTCATCTTTTCCCAAAAAAAAAAAATTTTTTTAAATTTCGTGGGATTTTTAGAAACCATTTTTAATATCAATTTTTAAAATTTTTTTAAACCGAGTTCAAAGCAAAATCATTAATAACTTATACATCAATTTTCAAAAAAATTAATAGAATTTTTTAAATTTGAATTTAAATTTATTTTTTCTTTAAAATTTTAAAATTTTCGTTATAATTGTATTTTAAAAAAAAATTCCCTAAATTGAAATAGATAATTTTAAAAGTGCATTTTTTACCAGGTAAAAATTTTTTTTGTAAATTTTACCCCCCCTTGTACTTTGAAACCCAAGCGGTGTAAAAATTTCCAATTTTCATATTTTTTTAAAAAAATTTTCCAATATTTATTTCTTTTTAAATTTTTAATTTTTTCTCAAATTCTCTGAAAACTTAAGAAATAATGTAAATATATATGATTATCATGTGGTAAAAATTTCAAATTATTGTTTTGTTTTATTGCTAAGTTACATTGGTTTGAAGAAAGATGTCCCAAAAAAGGTTTTTGCTTTAGCAATGGGGAAGGGAGCCAAAAATATGGTCATTGTTTTCGAACTCGTGACCAGTGATTTTGGGGGTTCGCCCCCGGCCCCTTGGGTTCCAAAAGGGCTTTTGCACGTTCAATCCGTTGTGGCTCTAAGTCCTCAAGTGAGTGTGGTGTAATAGTTTTAAAAGGGCACCGTTCTCGTTACTTAACAGAGATTCAAAATCACGAAGTCCGTTCCAAAACCCCGTAAAACCCCTTTTTTGTACGACAGGAAAAATTTCACTAGTCACCCCTAATGAGGAATATTAACATCGCACCCCTCTGTTCACACCCGGAAGCTTTTTTTGCCGACGAACCTCGTCATTTTGAACCATGGTTAAGGGACAAGGACGACACCTGAGCTGGCACATACGAAATTGGGGTTGCCAGCTTGTTGAGATAGTACGTAATAAATTTATAGCAACATCGCGAAAAACTTTTTTTTTATCTAGAGAGAGCGAGATGTAAAACGTCCGAGATTTCATTTTTTCATGTTATATAAGTACTCTAGGGGAAAAAAAAAAATTATCAAAAAGAGTAGATAAAAGTACCCTTTTAATGAATGCTTTTGTGTTCCGTTTTTCCCCAAATAATATTTTTATGTATATTTTTTAAAATAACTTTTCAAAAGAATATTTTTTAGAATTGCAATTTCGGGAAATTACATAACCCCTTGGAAAGGGAACCCACCACGCCCCGGGAAACCCTGATTTTTAAAAACGTATAAAAAGGATTTTTATTTTGTTTTTTTAGTGTCACTTAGATTAGAAAAAAGTATAAAACTGTTTTTTAAAAATAGTATTACAATAAAAAAATTTTTTAAATACAATATTTCGGCTAAAACCAACTTAGAATAAACTTTATTCAAAATGTTCTCCTTTTTGGGAAAAAAATTTTTATTATAATAATATTTTGCCTGTATAAGCCTAAACCCCCGTACAGAGGCTCAACTAGAATTTTTTAAATATATAACTTAGAAGTGGTTTATCCCCTTTTTTTTTTTACGACAACAGAGGGGGAGAAATTTTTAAAAAAAAGGATAATTTTATAAAAATATTTCAAAATTAACTGAAAATAAAGTGAATTTTTCAAAAAACATAGTTGAGCCCCTGTACAGAGATCTGAGCTATATACGGGCAAAAAAATTATTATAATAGAAGATTTTTCTCGAAAGAAGAACAAATTTTTAAAAAAAGGGTTTATCTGTTTTTCTTTGAAATTTTTGTATTTAAATAACTTTTTCCCAAAAAGTCCTTAAAACAATTTTATACGTGTATTTAATCTAATGACATTTAAAAATCATGAAAAAATTTTCCATTTATGTGCCTCTTTAAAAACACGGTTCCGGGAAATTTGCCGGGAACCCTTAAACCCTTTCTTAAGGATTTTTTAAAATTGGAAGTATCGTGAGGGTTCTTTTTTCAAATGAATTAAAATATTTATATGGGGCAAAAAATCCACTTTTACTCTACGTACTACCAGCAGATTCATTTAATGAAATAACATACAATACATTATTTTTTTTTAGTTTTATGCATGTAATATGTAATGGCGAAATAAATTTACTATTGGCCAATAATTCCAAATTCACGAGTCCAATAATAAAAAGGCGCTTTAGGTATTGTTTTTGCATCATCAGCGTAGGAGTTTTATCAATAAGGTATAGATGTTATTTCAATATTATCTATATACTTTCATTAGTAATGACTTATTATTAATTCGGTCCAATTATCAAAACAGATGAAATAAAATAAAGTGCGTGTCAAATTTGGCAAATTTTCTGTTTGGTAATGATTTTATTCTAGCAAAACTTTTTCGGTTAATTTTATGATATTTTGATTTTGGGTGACCTTTAACATGATTTAAGAGTATCAGGACATGCTCGAAAGAGTAAAATGCCAAAAATAAAACTCTTTGTTGATAGGACATACATCTTTAAAAATTTAGATTTTTTTCTGATGTTAATAAAGATATTTTAATCATTTTGTGTAAAAATAAAAATATAATATTTTGAGTTAAAAAATATTTTGTTTAATTTAAGTTGGTCATATATTTTTTTGAGATCTCATAATATATGCTTATGTTTAGGTACCATTTTTAAAAAATATCTCTTTATGTAAAATATGTTTTGCTGATATAAAAATATATATATAGTGAACCTATTTTTTTTGTTAAGTATTAAGATAGTTTCTTTAAAAAAAATTGTAAAACTTTGTGATTTTGAGTTTTTTTTCCTCGTTTTTTTACACATAAATATATTTTCTAAGAAACTGTGTACTACTTCGAATAAAACAGGTTCACTATATGAACAAGCATCCTGCAGAGAAGTATAAAAAAATTTTAACCAAAAATATGAATTTTTTAAAAGGGGCACAAAAATTTTGTTTTTAAAAAAAAAAAATAAATATTTGTAAAGCTTTTTACTTTTTTTCTTTTCAAATTTTTAAGGATTTTTATCAACGAATATAAGGTTTCCTGTGTAATGCAAAAAAAAAATAGATTTTTTGAATGTGTATAATTTCCCTGTTCCCTTAATAAGTTACTTTTAATTTTGTTAAATTCACAAAAACTGCATTTTTAACCCAAAAAGGCTTTTCGTATTTTTCCATTACACATTTACCACCAAAAATTTTTTGGGGACGGAGTGGTTTTTATTTTCCCAAGAAACACAAGGGATTTGGCAACAACTTTGTCTTTTGAACCCCGTCTGATGCGGGCTACACCCCTTTCCAACTATTACCGCCAACGCGAGGATTTCGAGCCACGACCGCGGACTCGAGTGAATGAGTGAGTGAATATTTACGTCGCGCACTATTCAGCTACTAGAGGGCCTTTGGCGACGGAATTCATCAGTTTGAACCATGGTCAAGTGATGACGAGGACACCTGTGCTGGCACCCCTCTCTCCTAACTACCACACCACACCAACGGAGGGACGTTTGAGCTCTCGACAGATTTAATGTGCATCACTCCCCGACACGTCGGTCTTTAGTGGTACTGGGTTCGAACTCATGACATGCCTGTCATGATCCGATACCCTGCCTACTGGGCTACAACAACTCCGACAGCTGACTCGAGCTGGAGTGTCATGAGTTAGAGCCAGTACCGATATAGACCATGCCTCATAGGAGGCGATTACGTTTCATCTGTCGAGGCTCAAAAGACTTCCTGTTGGGGTGGGGTGGAAATAAGTAGAGGGGGTGCCAGTTCTGGTGTCGTCCTCATCACTTGACCATGGCTCAAAATGACGAGGTCCGTCTCCAAAAGCCCTCGAATAGCTGAATAGTGCGTTTATATTCACTCATTCACTCCAACCTCGGCAAATTGTACATGCATCTGCACCTCTACACCACTGGTCTTTATTGACACTAGGGCTCGAACTCGCATGACACCCCGTCCACGAGTTCGGGACCATAGCCACTAGGTTACCACGGTCACTATCATTTTGGAAGGGAACGAATGTAATATTTCATGAGGTCCTCTTTTTTTTTTATTTCCGAGCTGTTTAAAATTATGAGATATGTTTGTGATATTTAAACTACTTGTTTTTAATATCCTATATTAACGTAAAAAAGCTATGATTAAAAATATATGCCTGCATTTTTGGTATAAAATGTCATGTGTGTCGATTTAGCCTCTGAGGCAATATCTGAATGCATTGTCCATTACAGGTGAAAAAACGTGTCAAAGAGAAGTAAATTATTTTTCATTTTCTGTGAAATCAAACAGAATTCAAGAGGCTAGACAATTTCCTGCCAGATAAAATTTCATCTTTTTTTTCCTTATATGGAAATAATTTTTTTTAACTAGATCAATTTTTTTTTAATTGCAGGGCAGTATATTAAAATATAACTTTTATTTGGGCGGAGGGAAAAATTTAAGTAGAAAAAAAAATTCGTCTTGTGTGGAAACCATTGTAAAAAAATGTGATTCTCGTCAAAAATGTGATTGCAAGCTATATTTCCCTTCAAATGGATACAGATTATGGAAACTATTTTTTTATTGAAACGACAAAAAGTTTTTCCATCTGTAACTTTGTTTCAAAATAGATTATAACGAAGTGTGCTTCACCATGACGTTTAATTGAAAAATAACAAGTAACATAAAAAAAAAAAAAAAATTTTTTTTAAGTCAATTCCTACTTAGATCAACAAAAAATTTATTTTACCTATTTTTTATTAAAGAGTTACAATTAATGTAAATATGTATATACATAGGGCGGAATCAAATCATTATAAGTAATTAATTTTTATTCATTATCATTGATGTATCGTATTGTCATCCAAAACAATCGTGTATATAAAATTTCAGTTCAACTGAATGCCTTAAAACGTGAGAAAAAAACCTTTTCCAGTTTTGGTGGGACGTGGCTGTATTTGCAATTCTTTAAATAATTAGTTTTAATAAATTAATTTTTATTAATTATAATTAAATTATTGTATTGTCATCCAAAATAATAAAATTTCAGCTCAATTGAGCGCTTTAAAATGTATTTTATTAACGATTGAAAATTCCACCAAGATAAATAAATAAATATAAAGAGTGTGTGAGCTAATAGCAGGAATTAAAAAATGGTGACTTATTAGAAATGAAATCTATTGTTGCGACTTCAAAATTATTTGAATAATAACAGATTTGTTAAGGGACAAGGACTAACAACAGATAATTACACAAAGAAAAATCGCGATGCATGTATAAACATTATATATATATATATATATATATATATATATAGAACCTAAGTATAACTATTCAAGATAGGAAATATTAGGCACATTAGTTCAATAAGAAACTCCTGGCCTTAGGAACCAAGATTGCAAGTTTAAACAAGTTTTAGGGCTAGCCAACCTTCACCTGTAATTTGTCTGTACAATGTGCCAAGGGGAAAAGAAATTTAAATATTTAGGAGAAATTTAAATATTTCAAATTCACTATACTATTAAAATATAATAAAATTATAGCCTACTAGTATTCCCAGTATAGATTTAAAAAGTCGATCCAGTAAGATAAATAGTAAGACTTACTTCGTAAGTTTATCAACTAGTTATGTTTCCCACCAAATACAAGAGAGAAATATCAGTACCGCATAAAGTTAAAAAATTATGATAGAATAATATAAAGTCTATATATATATGTACGTTTAAAAAACCATAAATATATATTGATATATTATTTGTAGAAAATAAATGATTGAAAGCAATATTTAAATAATATATTAATTTATTAAATATGTGGCGTCATCTTTTGAATAATTGTATAATTAATTAAAATACTAATATTAAAACATAATGTCAATAATACATATTGTATTATCACTGAGAACTATTAGAAATATAATTGTAAGGAAAGTTAACAGGATATCCATGTTCAATACATTGTTTAGTAAAGTTATT
Source organism: Trichonephila inaurata madagascariensis (assembly GCA_019973955.1). Taxonomy (NCBI): domain Eukaryota; kingdom Metazoa; phylum Arthropoda; class Arachnida; order Araneae; family Nephilidae; genus Trichonephila; species Trichonephila inaurata. The sequence goes on from BMAV01003935.1 coordinate 61,591, forward strand.
AAAATTTATATATATATTAGCTTTCATCGCTAGCTAATACATTATTACGATACATATAGTTAAAAATAATATTTCTATATATAGATATAGATAAATTTGAATTCCATTAAGGCACTTAAATTTAAAGGCATCTCTTTTATCATAAATATTACTTTGTAATTTAAAATCCTTACTATACAATGTTACATATAAGTAATTAGTTTTAATTGGATTATGATTAATTTTAACTAAGCTTAAGTAATCCGGATAAAAACTAATATTGGGATTAAAATTCTTATTTTTACCAAAAATAATTAAATCATCAATATATCTAAAAATGCAATAGTCATTATTATTAATACAATTATATTCATAAAAGTGTAAATATAAATTAGCCAAACTATTGTTTTTGTGGCAAGCCTTTATTTTGTTTACATAATGAACCATTAAAATTAATGTAATTTTCTTTTAAATTTGTTAAAAAAATTATTAAGATTATAATTACTGTGGTTTACTAAAATTACGTTAATAATATCATTGATATCAATGGAATTGAAAAGATCTTCAAAGTCATAACTATAAACTGAATAAATATTTTTATTTTTAAAAAGTCTATACAATATCTATACTATTTTTAATTATAGCTTTATTACATTGCTGATTAATAAAGTTTTGTATAATATTATGAAGTAATTTGCCTGCAGAGTAGTAATATATGTTTTAAAACCATTTGTCACAGTTTTAAATTTAACAGGACTTTTATGGAATTTTGATGTTAAAAATATATATGGAAATTTAATTTTAGGAACGCAAAAACCCAATTTTTTATAAATAGCAATAATATGATTACTAATTTCATTATGTGACAAATCCAATTTTTAAAAGATTCATTGTTTAAAAAGTGTTCATTAAGCATATTATAATAAAAATACTTACACAGCATAGTTTCCAGGTACTTTTTCTATCTAAACTATGATAAAATTCTTTTGTAATTCATAAACTTTCTGTTTTATATCTGTAAAAGTAAATTCATAATGAGAATGGTAGCTAAATTTCATAAGGTCGTTTTAAAATATTGTACTTATATTCATCAAATGCCTCTATAGATAGTCCATATTTAATTGCAGATTTTGTATTAAAATTATCTATATCTTTATTAATTTGTGTTTTAACAGTATTGTTATTAGAAACAGTTAATCTGTAACTAGTGCCTTTACTCATGATATCCTTTAAAATTTTGTCACTGATTATATCTAAGTTGCCAGTAACTACATGTTTATGATGACCATCAATAAAATCATTATATAGTTTTTACATATACAATCTTCTATGTTAATAGAAGGCGAACTATTACTGTAATTAAAGATACAATCACAATCGAGAATGGAATCATATATATATATATATACGCGCGAATTTGAGCACACGCGATATACACATATATATAGATATCACGTGTGTTCAAATTTTCAATCGTTAATAAAATACTTTCTATTCATCCATTCAAGTTCAACTACATTTTTAAAAAACTTGTGGATGACACGTGATGTTAATAAACTTTTTAAAAAATTAATTCATTCATTAATTTAAAAATTGAATGAACAGTAATAAACAAAAATAACAGTACAACAACATACATAGAAAGGAAAATAGTTCGTTGTGTCCCTGTAGCGCAATGGGTAGCTTGTTGGAATCCCACCTGGGATGGCGTAATTTCTGAGAATGTGATTTATTTTTCACTATACTATTTTATTAGAATTATTAAATTTAATTAATGAATAAATAGTAGCAAACAAACAAAAATAGTCCAACAAGATATATATAAAGGAAAATGGAATATATCTTTCTATTTTGTCACTTACAATATTGCGATTCTGTCATATGTATAATTATATTAATTGTAACTATTTAATAAAATTGTAACTAAATCAAAAATTTTCTTTATTGTCCTAAGTAGGAATTGACTTTAAAAAGTTTTGTATTACTTGTTATACATATTTTTATAATGCACTCGTTATAAACAAGCTTTACAACGTTCTAGAAGGGGTCTCCAGAATAATTTCACTAGTAGAAGTTCAAACAGACTAAAAAAACTCACTTATCGTATTCCCGCAAAGATTCTGATCTTGACTGAAAATTCTTCTAAACTGAACAGGCTTTTGTTTCAAAGGTCCTGAAAAGAGCCGAATGGAAATGTTTAGTAGGGTCGATCCTAAGACCTTCTAGATTGTTTCTTGGCAACATCATATTTTTCGTCAAGTTTGTCGCCAATCTGGAAACTCGGATCACATTTTCAATGGTTGCTATAATCTTATTTTTCAAATTTATGCTGAGAAGGGAAATTTGCTTGAAAAACTCAATTATCCCGCTAGGACAGTATTGCTACAGAGAAACAACATACTTCAGTCTTCAAAATATTTCAGTCTTCATTTTCTTATATTTGTATAGGTTTGTAATCAATTATAGGATCATTTCAGCTACCAACCTGAAATATGGTTCCTAAAAACATTTATCAGTGTGAGAGACGCTTAAATACAAATAACAAAATATTGAGGAATTTTTTATCTATCACAAAACCCTAATATGCTATTTAAATCTGTACACTATTTCTGATATGCAAGAAGAGCAGTTGTGTTAAATATGCAAAACACTGTAAATACTTATTAACTCTTTATCGACCGACGGAACTTGTAAGTACCACTCACTTTTAAATAACCCTTTTCACATAGAATAACCATTTTACGAATACTTGACGATACTTGGCAGGAATATTCTTTGAAATCCACTCTTCCAAAATATAGGAGCAGCACGGGTTCTATGATGAGTATTTTAGCTGGAAAGGCGAATAGTTTTATGGCAGAAATTGCGTTTTCAGCGGATAGCGAAGATTGTCATTTTTGTTCAGAAAAATAGTTAATGTCAAAAGGTAAGACTCTTATTTTTTTTGGTATGTTAATGAAGATCTTAGAAAATGATTTGACAATTTATTTTAAGTGGACGGTATAATTAATTTTAGTTAAATATCTTAAATTAATGAGCTCTAGCTAATTAAATTTCCCAAAGTTGAGTATTTTGTTTATGTATTTCCCTTAGTTTTGAATGTAGTGATTCAAAAAACTGCAGTAAATCATAATGCGGTCGATAAAGGGTTAATGAAATAAAAGATATTTATGAATACACACACACAAACAATATTTATAAACTTATTATTATATTTAATGAAATTAAAATACGGTTTTGATTCTGTTTATGGCAAATGCACAAAATTATAAGGACAGTAATTTTTTTTAACAGCTATTTCAGTTCACTGCAGTTCAACTTAGTTGTAAGGCTTCCTTTCGTAGTGAGACTATTAGCCATCATGTCTTTAAAATTTTCGACAAGTACTTTTTTCAAATATTTAGGATCAATTCCAATATTTGCTCCGTAGATGGTATCCGCAAGCCCTTCAAGTGAATTGTTTGCATCTCATTTGCATACATTTCTCTAATAAGATAAGCCCAGGCATTTTCTAAAACGTTTGTTTGGGAATAAGCTGGTTATACGTCAAAATATTCATTTATTTCTTCAAGCCACCTTTGTTGCTGTAGTAGCGTGATGAGACTGTCCATCTTGTTGAAAAACAAAATGATCGGTCTGGTAGTATAGTGTTTAGCGACGCTGACTGCTGTGGCCGTTGGCCTAGGTTCGAATCCCGGAGAAGACATGTATGTTTGTAAATGTATAGTGCCTTCGTGGCATGGGGGTACTTTAAATAGTCATCGAGCAGCAAGTCCTTTCGTGAGGTTGGCGGAAGGGGAAGAGAGGTGGGAGGTCCCTGACCACTCCCAGGGTGTTCTTCCTCAAACTTGGGGAGAAACCGAGCTAAATCATTCTTTTCACCTGTATGGTGCTCAAAGCTACGGATAACGATAGGCGTCACTTATCCCTTTTCCATGATGAGTTTCGTGGGCCTTGATCTGGCCTTTGCCGATCAGGTGGCATTAGTAACAATAACAACACATTGGTCTGGTAAGAGGAACACTATGCTCAGACTTGTACATAAGATTCGTCAAGGCTTTTTAGTGTTCACATTAACTAAGGAACTACTAAACTTATTTTTCCACATTACATCACAGTATCCGAGTGGTCATGGTTTCTGGATTGGCGTTCTCCAAAAGAGGGTTTCGCGCGAAACCGAATGACAGTGAAGACCCACCATGTCAGAAAAGCTGATGCATCGTTAAATCTGTCGATCACTAGTCCTCCAATTGGTGTGGTGTAGAAATCTAGAGATGGAAAGGCCAGCTCAGGTGTCTTCCTCGTCATTTCGGAATCTACGGAAAGTTCTGCAGGCATCGAATTTCAAGGAACCCTTATTCCCGTATCTGGCCAAAGTCTGCTAGAAGAAAGTGACAATTGTAGAATGTTCATGCTATAGGGGTACTGCATGGCTTTTGGAAGAGCGGCGGTGGGCCAGTGGGCGGGGCTTCAATGCTTGGAACTTGGCTTCTGAGATGTTTTCTGGAGAAGGTAGTCCAGCAAAGAGAGTCTTCCTATTGGTTGTTGTGAAGTGAAGATAATGGAATCAAATGGATGCCCGGGGGGGCTGAGAGTGAGAGGGGTGTTTTGTGACGTAATGTCTAGCAGGGGTGAAAATTAAAAAGATTGAAACAGGCAACCGGCATGTTTGCGAGGTGGTCACCCACCTTCGCTTTGACCGCTTCGGCCATGGCAGTGCAGCAAGAGTTCGAGCCCAATACACTAAAGCACACCGCCGTTGGTAGGAAAAGATGCAAGTTAAATCTGTCGAAGCTAATGTCCTCCATTGGTGTTGTGGTTATAGTTAGGAGAAAGGGTGCCAGCTTCAGGTGTCGTCCACGTCACTTGACCATGCGGTTAATAAATTACGTGGTCCGTCGCCAAAAGCATTCCGCTAGCTGAACAGTCGACGTTAATATTAATCAAACTCAAAATCTTGACCGCGTTCGGGTGCTTGAGTGGGAAGTGGGGGGTGGCGCTTTAAAGCACACCGCACGGGTTTAATTTTTTAAAGGGAAATGAGAATAAAGAAGTTATAAAGTACTATTAATAATAAGAATTTAACAATTTACAGTGAATTTAAGAATTAAATTAAATGTTTGGGGAAAATTATAGGGAAACCCCAATTCACCAGGGTTCAAATTTAAATAAAACCCCGTGTTTCTTAACAGTGGGGATAAATAAAATAAAATAAAATAAAATAAAATAGAAACTGCTCCACACACACACACACACAGAGATTATCAAACATTTGCCGGCTCTATGAGATGTGAAGCAGTGGTATCAGAATGGTCAACACCGTGAAGACTTCCATTACTTCCAAATAGCCGTGGTAGCGTAGTGGTCAAGGTAACGGACTCGTGACCGGCGTGTCATGAGTTCGAGCCTGGTACCACTGATGACTCACCATCCAGAGGGGGCCGATGCACGTTAAATATGTCGAGGCTCAAACGTCCTCTCATTGTTGTAGAAAATAGGAGAGGAAGGAGTGTCAGCTCAGGTGTCGTCCTTGTCACTTGACCCTGGTTCAAAATGACGAGGTCCATAGCCAAAAACCTTTGTATAGCTGAATAGTGTGACGTCAGTATTCTCCCTTCCTCACTCGCTTTGTAGTTTCTTTCAATTCCTGGTGTCACAAACGACCCACCTTGTAAAGGGAAAATACTCGTTAAATCAGTAGTGGCTTGCAACCCTCACATTTCCGTGGTGTGAAAGTTTAATGAACAGGGTTGCAGGTTACTTGACTCTCTGGCTCAGAATGATGCGGTCCATCACAAATAACTTAATCTTGTGTAGCTTAAAAGTTTGACGTTGATAAATAATGAGACGAGAAACTGCAAGCGTCAGAGATGTGAGCGTTAAAAGTCACGAAGCCTTCGATCAAAGACTTCAAGCACCTATTACAAGCTACGTAGATGAAAACTTCCTCACCCAGAAAATGTTTCAACAGCCTCACCAAGCTTCGTGTTTAAGTCATGTTTTCATGTGAAACCCTTCACATGGAAAGGTTAACCCGAGAACGGACGCGTAGGGCACAGAGTGACCCCAGTCTCACGAAATCTTTAATTCTGGAAAAACTGTTTATTTGTTGCCAATGATCATGTTAATATACTTCTATATGGCAGTCTTCATGGAAACTAAAATACATTTGTCTCATATTTCCTTTTTTGCGAGTGGCAAATGTTTTTTCACAATCTTAAAGTACATGTTTGGACTGAATTTCCCTTTTTACCACTTTTGTTCCAAAATATTTTCTATGAACATGCTACATTTTTCCCTTGTCAACTTAGTGCTTTGATTGCTGTGGTGTCTACTTACTGTGGTTTATAAATGTAAATGAGCAGAATATAAAAAAAAGAAATGGGCAATTTTGTGATCTCTATTGAAGGAAGTTGAAAGAAAATGATCAATCAAGAGAAGAACCTGCTAAAATTATGCATATTAATCATAATAACAAAAGTAAATTTGAGAAAAGTGATGAACATGAAACGTTTGAGTTGAAAGAAAAATTTTCAAATGCTACCTAAAAATAGGAAGCCATAAGACTTCAGACGCCAGACACACTTCGCATTTTCAAAAAGACACGCACTTAAAAAAGTTCAACATGCTATTTGTCGATCATCAAAGGACAATAAAACTACAATAATTAGAACAAAATATGACAGTTTTGCATGCAAATAACAATCCTGTACTGTTAGTGCAAAGTGTGATTTGTGTCCTTTATTAAAGTCGCACACATTTGAAACATTTTAGTTGAAATTTATCGGATTTTTTTCTCAAATTATCAAAAAAAAAAAAATTGAAAAGTTATTAAAAGTACGTAAGTATACTTTTTCTAATTAAATTATTTACTGGAATTACGCGATTCTTATCGTGTACAATAAAAATAATTATAAAAGAATTGGGGTGACTCAGTCACCCCCCACACACACACACACATGGCTGTTAACGTTAGTATCGCCTGCGCCCGGGTTAATGTATGTTAAAATCATGCTCTTGTTTTTATGGCGTGGATGTTTGTAGTTCAGATGACGTTCTAACCTTTTGAATGCTCTGGCAGTGGGACACTCCCTTACTTGGTTACTAACTCCTAGGTGCAGTGTCACTGGTTTGCTTCCCAGTGCCGTGTAGAATTGCTGATACGCGTTGAATCTATTGAGCTCAAAGTCCTCCCCTTTGTTATGGTGTGTTAGTTTGGAGAAAGAGTCTCCAGTTGAAATGTCGTCCAAATTAAAGTAACATTAGTGTTTCTGTTGCTGCAGATTGTGGATGATAAACAACATATTATTGTTACTTATAGTAGAATGCATGTGAATTGGAGTCACCTGCCAAATGGTTTCTAAGCAATTAAATACTTTTACTGTGTTTCACTTTTTTGACAAGAGGATTTGTGATTTGTTTCAAAATGTCCTTTTCACAGACGATGTTCTGCATACCACAGGATTTCCAGAACATGAAACACGCACCGCTTTGTCACCTTTACATCATAATCATGTCATCGCCTCGTAATCATGCCATATTTCTAGATTCATTAAGTTTGAAATTCTCTGCTACACTTACTATCTTGCACTTTTTCTTCTGAACTAGCCATGTTGAATAACAGTTAAAAATCGTAAGTATAACACAAATAAACTTTAAAATACAGTTATGTCACCGAAATTGTCTATGCAATGCGTAGACAAACTTTGCATCATAAGCAACTGTATTCCACGACGTAACTAAGGCAAGGCAAAACAAACATGTGTACACCCTGCCGCTCCGCTTTAGAGAGGGAGGTGCCGGCTCAGGTGTCGTCACCATGGTTCAAAATGACGTGGTCCGTCGCCAAAAGCCCTCGTGTAGCTGAACAGTGCGACGTTAATATTCACTCACTCACCCTGCCACTCCGCGATCGATCACTCGCGTTTGTTCGTAATATTTCATAGTGAAATTTGTTATTTTGAAATAAAATGCAAACCATTTTGATCGTTCGCGTGCCCAAAACATTGTGTCGCGGGCCATTGATGGCACGCTGCCGCTGGTTCACCATCCCTGGCCTAATGGTTAAGGTCACAATCTCGTGACCGGCGCATCATGATTTCTAGTCCGAGTTCCACTGAAAACCCGTCGTGTAAAGAGGTTAATGTACTTTAAATTTTGAAGCTCGAAGTCCTCCCGTGATGTGATAGTTAGGAGAGGGGGTTGACAGCTCAGTGGTGTCGTCCTCTTTTGGTCGAGGCTTAAAATTGTGAGATCCGTCGCCATTTGCTCTAATATTTTTTTTTCTGTATTGGGGCTGCGTATTGGTATTTCTACCTCTGCAGACCTAGTACATTCCCCAGGAGCTGATATCACTTTTTAGTGCGGCACCATTTAGGCGATATCAACTACCGTAAGTAATTTTGACTCCCAGTTTCTTCCCCAGAGGGAGGCACCTGAGCTCCATTGATGCGAAATTTGTACTTAGGAATTTAATTTGCCGAGAGCATCCAAGCCAAACCGACACTCAAGGGATCTTTTTCATGCTGTGTCATCATACGATGTGGCCGTTGTCGATTTTCTGCATCAGGAAAATCCACCGACTTGGGCCGGGGTCGAACCCGCAACTTTGGGTACAGAAGGCTAGCGACAAACCAACTACGCCACCCAGGTGGTTTAATGATGTATTATCGAACTTCGTAGCGTTCTTGCTATATATTTTAGCAGATATTTTAAATGAGACACAAACATTAAAAAAAAGTGATGAAAACTTTTTCTAAAAATTGTAACTTTTATCATTGACCTGGTTTCGATCACGATGTGATATCACTTTGGTGATAATGACGCTTTTACCGAAGAGAAAAATCAACCGAAATACTAGTTTCATTTATGAATATGACATCTCATTTTTACAACCTAATATCTGTGTGTGTTTTATAACTTAACGTGATAGCTTTAATTAGTATTTGAAATCTTCTTTATGAAAAAGAATAATTACGTATGCACTATTAACGAGTCATTTAAAATCTCTCTCGAGAAGTTTTCAAATTAAGCTACGGAAAAATGAATTTGTTACGTATGAGCTGATTGGTTTTTTAATGCAGTTATTTATTTCGAAATGCTTATTTTTAAAAATCATTATTAGTAAAGTGAGCAGTGTATCGGGGAATATTGAATTCCCACAACTAATACTTTAATTTTTTTATGCAATTTGTTGCACTAATTGTGCCAAGTAAAACTCATTTCATTTTTACAGCAAGCTATTTAACATTACTTTTCACGTTAAAGTTAATAACTGAATTCATTTCACTCTTTCTACTTTGGGGGCGACGAAATGAGTTGGAATTTTCGTACTCCCCAAAGTATAAACTCTCATTCTAAGGATAATTTTCATCTGCAATTAACAGACAATTAGATTGAGAATAACGCGTGTTGTTTGTTTGCAGTCACACGCGCTTTTATTTCTGTACCACTTATACAGTTTAATTATTCCTAATGAAAGCGACGCTATTTAAAAATTCTCTTGGTGCTTATATGGGAAATGTTTTATGTACGTAATTGTGTTTATAGCATTACAGCAAGATTAAAATACATTAGTACATTCCATTAATGCCGTGTGGCCGGTGATATCGAGGAGCAAATTTGGAGCGTAGTGCTTGTGAAGATCCGCCACTAGAGAGACTTATGCACCTTAAATCAATCTAGGGCAGGGGAAATCAACCATTTTTTTCTACTGGGCCGCATACATATGTTATTTATTTCACGAGGGCCGCAACATGAGGATAAATGGAGGAGGGGGGGAAGAACTCTTTCAAACCAAGATAACATTGGAAATTTAAAATGTGGAAAATTGACCAAAAATACTGTATCTCCTGTTTGGTTTTTAATTATTATTTTTTATATTTATTTTTGTCATTAACACTAAATTAGAAGCATTTAAGAAACACTCCTTCACAATTTCTGCATCATTAAATGGTTTCATATGATTATCAATCATATAATAAACTTCATAGGATGTCTTTGTTACTGCTTTGATAGTACCACTAACAAAACATTTTGTTGCTGTTACGAAAATTATTCAAGAAAGCCTATTTTTCCCCTCTTCGAAAAGATCTTCAATGAAAAGTGCTATTGAATAATTCCTGTTTATTGGTATTTTTTAAATGCAGCACTTTCGTGACAAATCAAACAATTACTGATTCATGTTTGTTTTTCACTACAAAAGAGTCACTTCCCCAATCGTCTTGAAATGGTATATTTTCTTCGAATATTTTTCACTTAGAAGATATGAAAGAGTTAAAAAATTAGTTCCACCCATAAAATGGTCGCTTCTCCACTGTTGTCTATTATCACAAACCGTAACCGTTACATATAGAAAAAGAATGTCAATTGGTACCCGTACAACACCGATGGCAAAAAAGCAAAAATGATATATTTGATTTCTTAACAAAGAATTCACCATCGAATTTTTAATACAATGTTCTTAAGAGAAATTCTCAGAGTAATGGGCCATGACTGTGCCACCTAAAAAGGCTTGGTGGATCGCAGGTTGAGTATAGCTGGTCTAGGGGCTCAATGTCATCCCGTTGACGTGATGTGAAAGCTCAGAGTAGATGACAGCTTAAGTCTAGTCCTCGTCACTTGACCGTATCTCAAAATTAATAGGTCACTATAAAGCAACACGAGAGCTATTAGCAACGTACCTCGTCATTTTGAACCTCGGTCAAGTGACCCGGTCAAATTGAGCTGCCCCCATACCACCCATGCCCCATGGCAACCATTCCAACGCCATCATTACATCAGGATGACTTTGAGGTTTGACAGATATAGCGTGCATCAGACCCCTCTACAAGGCGGGTCTTCAGTGGCGCTAGGACTGGAACTCATCACATGCATCCCTCCATGAGGTCATGACCCTATCCACTAGGCTACTACGACCATGGAACAGATAAGAAAGCAAAGTCTAACGAGTTAACTGATTGACGAGTATACTCGTCATGGAGAAGTTGCAGGACTTTGTGTCATGACGAGTATACTCGCCATGCGCAAAAAGTAGTAGCCATTGGCTATTTAAATTGTAATTTTTGACATAAACAAGACATATTCTCAAAATTCAAGTTTAGAATATTTTAAGGCCAGGCCGGAGTAAAACAAATAAATAAAAAGTATGAAAAGTTCAAGATAACTTATGCGTACCCGAATGCACTGGCTGGAACAGCGTATAAGTTCTCATATCAAATTTATTTCTGTGCGGTGACAATGTGTGTTAGATGTTAGCCTAAAAGAGGCAAAGGAAAAAGTCGAAAGGTTGATATAGAATAAGGTTCCTTCAGGTGTAGTCTGCCATGGGACAAATGCGTGACGCCGACCAGGCGCTGAGCCCATAGATAGCTGTTGGTCCGAACTTACCTAGCTATCGAATGTTGTAAATACCAATTGTTTGATGTAACAACCAAGTGTTGACATTAGAGTAATAACTCAATGCCGTGCTGTCTAAAGAACAGTTATTTTATTGGGGTGGGAAAAGCAAGAATGATTTCTCGTAAGAGGACTGATCAAGCCTGCAGCACTACTCCAGAACTTTCTTTGTGTCAAGACAGGTAGAAAATACTTTGTGAGTAAAGAAGGAAGTAAATCAGTGCATGATTAGGTCTCTCAGTCCAGGAATTTTGACAGTCACTAAAATTCTTAGATATCCATAAGAAGGAAGGACCGTCGGCCTGATCAACCCGCGACCAAGCTAAATTACTATTTAGCACAGTACATAGACCCATGGAATAAATTGGCAATTTTATAAAATAAACCCATCTTTTTTATCCAATAATTTAACAACGACACTTACTGTGATTGACGAGAATACTCGTCATCGTTCGATTTGCGGGACACTCATAGTTGCTCACACTCAAACGGGGCGCACAGTTACCTGGTTAAGGATATCTATCTTTTTCTTCCATTCAGTGTTAATGTCTTAAAATTGTGGTCATGTATTTTTAAGAATTTTTTATTAAGGTATGTGACTACCTTCGCAGCACTTTTTTTAAAAATATAAATTTTCAGCTAAATAAACACTTTTTTTATTTCAAATGGGTCATAAAATTCAGAATTCAAGTACAATTTTACAAAATTAAAAATATATTTGTATATATTGGGAATTTTGAGTGAAATTTTAGTGAAAAATTGCAGTTACGGTAAGCTTGTATTGAAAATTATAATTAATATATTTGAATGATATTTATACAATACATAAATAAGACCATTATCTGTGCTTATAACTATTAGATTTGTAATACTTTTGAAAGTTTTTGATAAATGTCATTTTTTATGCAAGAAAGGAAATTTTTTTACAAGAAACTAATGTTATTTTCTCAGAAAAAGTGCAATAAAATACATAAATACTTCCACAGAGATTCAATAATAGGTTTGACTGCAGATAAAACTAAATAAAACATTTTCTGAAAATTTAAATTCAATATCTCAAAAAGAAAACATGTAGTGAACTTTACCCTGAAGCAAAAAATTGAAAAACATTTTCTCCGAAAATGCATTTAAAGATTTTAATACAGTATAAAAAATTTCTACCAACTATACATTTTTTTAACTCACCATATTTATAAATCAAGATCTCTTTAGCTTAAGTTAACTAATTCGAACTTTGGTTTAACCTTTAGCTGTTTTTTGGAGAGTTTTATAGACTATAACAACTGTCGTTTTTAGTTACATTTCGATGAAAAATGGCAGTTACACGAAGTTCTAATAAATGTATTGAAATAATACTTTAACAGTACGTGAATAACATCTTTATATGTGCTAGAAATTAAGATTTGTAATATTTTTGAAATTTTTAAATATGCAAAACTTAATGCAAAAACACGATTTTTTAAAAAAGATTAGTGATTTTTTTTCATAAAAAAAGCAATAAAGTACATAAATATATACACAGGGATTAGATTTTGATTCGTAACATAGATAAAACTAAAAACATGTTTTGAAAATTTCAATTCAATATCTTAAAAATATTTTGTGTAGGAATCTACTTCCGGTTTTGTAAACTCCACATTTCCTATTATGCTAATATACTAATTATGCTGTAACTTTGCTACTAAATATCGTAGAAACAAAAATATAAAGTGTTTTTGGAATCTTAAATGTATGAGCTATAAAATAAAAGCATAAAAGAAATTTCGATAATTTTCACCGAAACGGCGAATTTTGGGTAGTCACATATCTTAATAACATTGAAAGAGATACATGCTACTTATATATAGTTGCTTAGTGCTGCTATGTGCCATCCTCGTCACTTGTCAGAGGTTTAAATTTACTACTAGTTGCATACACTAATTTAATAAAGTGCATACACCTATAGCATTACGAGCTTAAAGGTGTGGATGCAATAATTTCCAGCATAATTTCGTGTTCCAAATTTCGGTTCCGGCCACTTTTAGTGGCCGCGGTTGCCTAGTGGTCAAGGTATCGGACCATGGCTGACTTGTCATGAGTTCGAGCCCAGTGCCACTAAAGATCCTCCGTGTAAGGGAATCTGTCGATTGCTGAAACGTCCTTCCGTTGGTGTGGTAGTTAGGAGATGAGGGTGCCAGCTTAGGTGTCGTGCTCGTCACTTGACCATGGTTCAAAATGACGAGGTCCGTAACTGAATACTTAATATTCACTCACTCACTCACTTATTCGGCCACCCTTAAGAGAGACATCAAAACAGCTGTGAAGTATTTGTTCAAATTTTGTTGGAATTAGTTTTATTTCACCCTAGAAGACAAGGAAATTATCGGCGATGGAATAAAAGGAATTTTAATTCTGAACTACGGACTTTTTAGATAACCAAGCCACACCAATGTAGACACTACTTTGAGCTCCAACCAAACTCGCCTACATTATTCATTCTACAAGACGAGCTTATTGTCCAATCAGACTAATGGTATCCGACTACCCTAAAATCATGATTTTTTTTAAAAAATTGACAATTTTTTTTAGAATTTTAGTTCATAGGTCATCTTATTAGCTTTACAAAAATACCGTCTTTTATTTTTCATTCACTAGAACAAAAACTGCATGCGTTTTAGTAAAAGCAGATGCCATAACTTTACATAAGATGTGAAACTTAAAAATGCGTTTTAGTCGAAATGTTTTTTTTTTTCGAAAAGTTCAAACGGGGACAGCGATTGAAGTGTTTTAACCTTCAGATTTATCAATTACTGTTTTATTACAAAATTTACAGTTCTTTATGTGAATGTAATCACTATTTTTTTTAAGCAATTTCATATAATAGCTAAGATAAAATTTTTTAGTTTTTGTAATTAAAATATCTCTTATCTTAAAGGTCCTTTCAAAAGGAACAGCAAAGTAATTGAAAAATTGAGAATTTGTCCATTTACTATTTGTACGGAGCGGGCCCCGTTTATGTAATTTTTCGTCAATTATTACCCATTTTTTCCCATTTTAGTAGTAATAATTTATTTTTCTCTTAATTCTAGCCATTTTTTAATGTACTAAATAAATCTAAAAACCACAAAAATTACCTATATCTCCATTTTTAAAAAAAAAAAAGTTGTCGCAAGGATACCTTGAAACTCGTGCTTTGACATTAAACGTTTTTTCAAACTTTCTATAGGCCGCGGTAGCCTAGCGGATACGTGGCCGGCGTGTCATATGTTCGAGCCTGGTACCGCTGAAGACCCACCGTGTAGGGGGATAATGTACGTTGAATCCGTCGAAGCTCATACGTCCTCCCGTTGGCGTGGTGTGGTAATTAGGACAGGCGGTGCCAGCTTGGGTGTCGTCCTCGTCTCCTTACGATGTTTCAAAATGACGAAGTCCGTCGAAAAATTTCCTCGAGTAGCTGAATGTTGCGACGTTAATATTCGCCCACCCACTCAAGCTTTCTATTCTGTGTTTTTCGTCCATTTCAATTTCTCTATTAGAAAATAAAACGTGTTAATTTCTTAATAGTTTAAATAAAATAGTTGCTAAGTAGTATCTCCTGGACTCGTAAAAATTTACACTGGAGAGAGATTAAGAAAACCGGTTACAATTTCGCTTTTTTGCAAGTAATTGAAGAATAAACTGAAATTTGTATGCGCATAGAAACTGAGTTACGAATTAATATTTAACGCGACGAATTCCCCGCACTGCTTCGCCTTTAAAGTTCCTTTATAATTCACTTGCAGAAGGCGTTTGTCTATTTTCGAGTTGTGTAGACACGTTTCATGCCTCCCAGTACATGCTTAAAGATTCAAGTGGCGTTTGTTTCCGGCTTACGGTAGATACATTTCAATGGCTGTCGTTTCTCAAAACTGTTCCTACAGCTTCGCCGATTGTTATCAAGATGCGAAAAAAAAAACTCGTTTTTATTACTTCGGTGTATTATTGTAGGTTATGCAGTTAAATTTTTAAACAGCGATTTCGAATCTGATTTTTGGGTCTACGGATTCTAGTTCCGTTTAATAGTATCATAGTTGATGATGTTGACTACTGTGTCAAAAAGCCCACAGGTTCGAATCCCGCAGGAGGCATGGAAGACATGTTTCTCATTTAATTGAAATGTGTAATTTCAATTTAATTTATATGTATAAGGAATAAAGAAAAATCCAATTTCGCTTCTTTTTAATTTCGTTAAATCATAGAGATGGCTTTCTAATCGATCGCCATCATTAGCCAGATATTATAAACATGACATTGGTTAGTGATGCTGACTGCTGCGTAGTAAGACCTGGGTTCGAATCCCATAAGGGGCTGCGATAGCCCAGTTGGTCAGGGTATCGGATCATGGCAGGTATGTCATGAGTTCGAGCCCAGTACCACTAAAGACACGCCGTGTAAGGGCGCGATGCACGTTAAGGTAACCTACTACGCGTTCGGAACCGTGATTTTGTGCAAAAGCGTGTAAATGGATAGTATTTATGATATTTAGTGTCACTTAGATTACAATACATGTATAAAGTTGTTTTAAGGACATCATGATAAAAAAAATTATTTAAATACAATATTTTGGCAAAAAATTAACTTAGAATAACCTTTTTTCCAAATGTTCTCCTTTTGTAAAAAATGCTTCTATTGTATTATTATTTTACCTGTATTCAGCTCAAACCTCTGTACAGAGGCTCAACTAGAATTTTTGAAATGCATAACTCGGAAGTTGATTTATCCATGTTTTACGAAAACAGAAGAGAGAAATTTTAAGAAAATACGCCGATAATTATTTCAAATGGTTGTAACTCTGAAAAAAATTTGAAATTTTCAAACATCATAGTTGAGCCTCTCTAAAGAGGTCTGAGCTATATACAGGCAAAATATTAATACAATAGAGAAACATTTTTTACAAAAGGAGAACATTTGGAAAAGTTATTCTAAGTTAATTTTTTGCCAAAATATTGTATTTAAACAATTTTGTTTGTGTCATAATGTCCTTAAAACACTTTTATACATGCATTCTAATCTAAGTGACACTAAATATCATGAAAATTATACATTTATGCGTTTTTTTAAAATCATGGTTCCCCCCGAACGTAGTCTGATACCTTAAATCTGTCGAGAGCTCAAACGTCCTCCCATTGATGTGGTAGTTCGGAGAAGGGGGTGCCAGATCAGGTGTCGTCCTCGTCACTTGACTCGTTACTCGTCACTTGAGCCCTTGTGTAGCTGAACAGTGTGACGTTAATATTCACTCACTCATTTAAATCCCAGAAAAGGCATAGATGTTTGCAAATGCATAGTGCTTCGTATACGGAATGTCCTCACGAGAGGTTGGTGGTAGGAGAATCCTTCTATAATTAGGTTAAACTTCCAAAACGTTAGGGTAAAACGAGCTCAAAATGACAGGGATATTCTATGTTTTTGTTCTTGATATATTTGCAAGATTGCTCGAATAATATTTTTGCCTTCCCTCACCCTATATATTTTTTAATTATTTTTAGCTTTGTATATTTGATTTGTGTATACACATCTTAGAATTTACCTTTAATTTTTATCATGTGAATTTACTGTGTACTTTGTGTAAGAAATATGTGGCCGCGGTAACCTACTGGTCACGATAACAGAATCGTGACTGGCGTGTATTGAGTTCGAGCCTAGTACTGCTGAATACCCGCCGTGTAGGAGGTAGATGCCCGTTAAATCTGTCGATGTTCAAACGTCCTCCCGTTGGTGTGGTGTTGAAGTTAAAAGAGGGGGTGGAAGCTCAGGTGTTTGACCTGATTCAAAATGATGAGGTCCACCGCCTAAAGCCCTCTATTAGCTGAACAGTGCAATGTTAATGTTCACTCACTCACTCAGTAAAAAATATAAACTAAGATTTTGTCAATAAAGACTGAACGCGAGGAGGGGGGGTTATTTCCCGGGGGACCAGTTTCTGACCTTAAGCCCTTTTCGGGTGAATTCAGTTCCCCTGGGCATTCGGCGAATAGCCTTCGTGTGTTAACTTATAATACGGCGTTAATAAACACTGACTCTACATCTCGGTTCATGTATACATTCCTTCCTTCTTCAGTATTTCGACAGCCCAGGGTGGGCTTAGGCCTTCTCACAAGAAGCCTTTGTCCAGATCAACCTTTTCCTGCTGATGTTCTCCAACTTTTTAGTTCGCAAAACTAAGAGATATTTTTCTAGGCCATCAATCCATCTTAAATTTAGCGTGCCTTTTCTCCGTTTGCCTATTGGTTGGGCATTGAAGACTGTTTTTAGTGGTAAGGTACACGTTGTCCATTCTGACAACTTGGCCTGCCCATTGAACTTGTGGTACTTTGACGAAGTCAACGATGTCAGATTCTTTATATGAGTGATAGAGCTCGAAATGGATCTGCGCCAAATCCCGTTTTCCTTAATTCCTCCAAAAATAGATCTTTAAATCTTCCTTTCGTAGATACTTATTATGTTCTCATCTGTTTCATGTATACATACAATTACCAGATGCAAGAAAAACAAGTGATAGTGATGATAAATTGAATTTTAAAAAGTTTATGTTTTAGTAATAAAGGATCTCGAAAGATCAGGCTTTAAAGGGAAGAAATTTTGGAAGTCGGAGTAAAAAAGAAAATGTATTTTTGAATGCCGTTTTAATTTACGCATCAATTGGAAAAATTTAAATCCTTGATGAAACATAAAATACTACATTTCCAAATAACTTTTCTTCCTAGATTTTAGTTTTTATATAACCCACGGTTCTGTGTTGAAAATGTAAGGTTACTAAATGCGCATTTTAAAAATGAAGCCTTCCCTCCAAGTTATTCTGATGTTATAATACACACATTTCTATTTAAAGAAATCGAAAAAAAGTCGTCATTTCACCTCAGTTTGAAATGGGAATAAAAATAAAATATAAAATTCACTGCTCATAAAGCATTTTTTTAGTAATCAAAAGGTAAATTAGCTTTCTTCTTTCAAAAGAAGTAGAATTTTTGTCATTCACGAAAAAGTTAATAAAATATAAACTTTTTTCATTGGAAAATCTTTTGGACACGAGCGGTAATGTTTCCTCGGAAATTATTAAAAAATCTTTTAAATTTCTTTGAAAAGCATTTAGAATTTCTGAGAAAATTCTTTTTCCAATAATGGTCCACACTTGCTATATATTGCTGTATGTAATTTTCCAAATTGAATTAAGAAAATCAGAAATTTCAGAAAATAGTTGTATCGAGATATTATGAAACCGAAAGTAGGATATGAGTAAATGCTTTTGAATTAGGTTCTGAATAACTTATCAAATCTCTTGACCTTTTCATTTACTCTTCGAGAATTCCAAAACTAAACTAATAACAAAACCACAAAAATTATTTTTAGGTATATTTTCTTTATCAGTTTCTGACACCGTATATTTTCATTTAAATGCAAATTTAATTTATGTAGGATTTAATGTTGTTTTTTAAATAAATACAGTACGAAAGTTGCTGTGATGTTAATCTTGATCTCGTATAACGCTCAGTATTTTTGTAAACTAACCTCCTTTGCATTGTAATAATAGTTATCTGTAATTTAAGCTATTAAGAATTTTTCACGTAAATCGATCAGTCTTTTGTGGATTGATTGTGATACGAGTGCTTAAATATCAAAAATTCTATTTGTAGTTTCTTCACATCGGCAGTACTTTAAGGCGGTCTTCGGCTAATGTTAAGGCCGCGATAGCCGAGTGGTATAGGTATCGGATCGTGGCTGGCCTTGTCACGATTTCGAGCCCAGTACCACTAAAGACCCGCCGTTAGGGCACGATGCACGCTAAATCTGTCGAGAGCTGAAACGTCTTCCCGTTGGTGTGGTGTGGTAGTTAAGAGAGGGGGTGCCAGCTCAGGTGGATTGAAGTGAGTCAGTGAAGGAGGAAGTACATTTGTGTGTTTAGGTTTCAGTCCGAGAATTTTGATGATTTCTTAAAATTCATAGATATCTGTAAAAACTTAAGGTCGCAAGGACCATCGGTCTCGGGAACTCACGACCAAGCTAAATTGCCTTATAGCCCCGTAAACAGCCCCCACCACCACCATAGTATAATAAGAATTAGTAAAAAAATTGGCTATTTTATAAAAATCCATTTTTTTATTCAATATTTTTACAGCTCAACTTTGTGATTGACGAGTACATTCGTCATTGCTTGATTTTCGTGACACGCACAATTGCGCACTCTCAAACTGGAGCGCCACAATTAACTGGTTATTGAGCGCATTTCTTTTTCACGAAGTATATTTGCTTACAACCATAATTCAATAAACATTAATAAACAAGTTTAAAAACCAATTTATGTAATTCTCAATTTCGCAAATCATTACGCCTATGGTGAACTGTGAATAGCTGCAGTATCTCCAAATGAGGTCACAATGTGGCCTGGTAGCTTAGTGGCTATGGTCACAAACTCATGGCTGGAGTGTTGGGGGTACGAGTCCTGGTGCCTTTGAAGACCTGCCGTGTAGAGGAGATCAATTCACACGTTAAATCTATCGAAGTTCAATGTCTTCCCGTTGGTGTGGTGTAGGCGTAAGAGCTCAATGTCGTCCTCGTCACTTGACAGTGGTTCAAAATTTCGATATCCATCCTCAATAGCTATCGTGTTGCTTTGTAAAGCGGCGTTCATTTTTCTCTCACCAGATTGGTCATGACTACGAACTTGTAGCAAGCGTTGTTTCTGTTGGGTCTTGGATTTGGTTCTTTGTGCCGCAAATTTTTATTAAAAGGACAGATTTGATTTTTTATTCACGTCGCATTTTGAAACTACACGAAATCTATTGGTGGCGGACCTTGTCCTATTGATCCTCGGTCATGTGACGAGGACGACACTTGATCAGCCCCTCCCCTTCCTTACTATCGCGCCAACGGGAGAATGTTGACCCTCTACACTAGGGGTCTTCAATGGCACTTGGATCCGAACCCATGACCCTCCGGCCACGTGTCCGTGACCATAACCACTAGGCTCCCATGACCATTGGCATCTAGAATTGTAATTATTATTTAAATTTTGGAGTCTGACTTAAATGAAGACAATATTAGATTTTTTTTTAGAATGATAGAGAAACGCAATACATTAAAACATTCATAACGAAGTGTTATATACTAATCCAAAAATTAGCTCCTTCCTGGAAATTTGATACATTTAATATTACCAACTTTATTCAACAAATTTTCCATTCAGCTGTAACTCGGAACTCACAAACTATTCTTTCAAGGAAAAGAAACTATTAATCTTCGCCATGCCTTGGGCACCAAACGATATCTCCCCCACACACACATAAATACACCCCTGCTACAAGTTTGTGCTAGGCCACTGAGTTCGGCCACCTAGCTCATCTCTGGAATCTTTAATAAATGCGCACACTCAGTAATGGAAACCTTCAACAGACGTTCCGCTCCGATTCCCCCCTCACGTGACTGTTAATGAGATCCAATCAGCGCCCTGCAAGCGACTAAGTCAATTAAAATCGCCGTGTGTTTGGAGTGTTCGTAAATTCCTTTTCGGAAATGCGCAAGGCGCCATGCCTTATCAAATATTCGATTATGGACAGTGAAGTGTGCATTTGACGATATAGAAATGAATAGCATAGCAAGGGTAGTTAAGCAAGGGTAGGATTCGTTCCGTTTTGGAATGATTTTCATAGAAGGGTGATTCAGAGTAAACACTACTTATGGATGGAATAGCCGTTTCGCGCGAAGTAAATTTCTTCTCTTATAAAATATGAATATTAATCATAAAGGTTTCACTCTATATAAAGGGAATTCGTTACAATTTTAGATAAATTAAACTTCACGGGAAATTTGAGAATATTTTATAAACATTTTTCTTCTACTTTTGTGTGGTGGCCGCGGTAGCCGAGTGGTAAAGGTATCGGATCGTGGCTGGCCTTGTCACGAGTTCGAGCCCAGTACCACTAAAGACCCGCCGTGTAGGGCAGCGATGCACGCTAAATTTGTCGAGAGCTGAAACGTCTTCCCGTTGGTGAGGTGTGGTAGTTAAGAGAGGGGGTGCCTGCTCAGGTGTCTTCCACGTCACTTGACCATGGTTCAAAATTACGTGGTCCGTCGCCAAACGCCCTCGTGTAGCTGAACAGTACGACGTTAATATTCACTCACTCTACTTTTGTGTGTGCGGGGGCGGTAGTCCAGTAGTCACGGGTTCGAGTCCTGATGCGACTGTAAACCAGCAAAGGGGGTCGATGCACATTAAATCTGTCGGGACTCAATGTCTTACCCTGAGTGTGTGGTGCGGCAGTTTTTTTTCGGAGACCAGAAGCCTGCTGAGGTGTCGTCCTCGTCACTTGACCGAAGTTTAATAGGATGAGGCCTTTCACCAGGAGCCTTCGTATTGCTTAAAAGTGAAACGTTGATAAAACCCTCACTCACTCATTGCCAAGGCTCAAAATCCTCTCGTTCGCGTGGTGTGGGAGATAGAAGAATGGTATGCTAGCTCATGTGTTGTTCTCGTTTACTTGACAGACATTCGTCGCTAATCAACTTCGTGTTGCTTTCGAGGCGTTTATATAAATCAAATCAACAAGCCAAAAAAATGACTCTAGTAAATGTAAACATTTGTGTCAAAGCAAGAAATATGAAAACGGCTTAGGAATTAAAAGTTTGTCTATACAAATAAGCTGTAATTTGAATTACAAGAATAAATATAAAGAAAAGTGAAGATGATGGCACTTTCCACACGATTTTTAAATTCCTTCCAACACTTTTAATTTTCTCCATTATACATTCCTTTAGTTAAATTCGTGTCTCACGAGTTTTTTTGCGATGGAAATTTTATCATTTAGAAACTGTCAATTAACCTTTTTTTTGTAAATCATTTTAAACTTTTATTTTATTCTCTTTCTAATGGAACAGAGTGGCTTTGTGTGTAGCTGACCTTGAAAATGTCCGCGAACATTTTCCTTCGTCTAAATACCAATATTTTTGAAAAATTCTCTCGAATTGTTCGAAATTTATTGAAGTTGGGATATTTTGTGTGAAGGGTACCTATTCACTTTTGTGAAAATTCAGGAAGCATCTATACTTTTTTCAAATGAATTGCTTATGAGATGCTTCTCTGAATCGAGGAGCATTTCTCAGCAACCGGACATATTTAGGTCAAGCATCAAGAATCGAACGGGGTGGCTACTAAGGCTATGAATCGTACGAAGGGAAAAAGGAGGGACCCATGATAAAATGAAGCAAATGTTTCTATTGTTTTGAAATCGTAAGATGTATACAAAAAAATGACCCAACAAATTGTTTCCAAATTTTTGACTCAAAACAGACAATGCACCCTGTGTTTTCTGTATGATATCTTTAACCCTTTATCTACCGACGGTACTTATAAGTACCACTCACTTTAAAATTCCATAGAATAACCATTTTTACGAATACTCTGACGATACTTGGCAGGAATATACTTTTATATTCACTCTGCTAAGGTATATGGTCGCGCGGGTTCTATGAGATGAGTATTTAAGCGGGGGCGAATAGTTTTATAGCAGAATTTTCGTTTTCAGCGAATTGTGACGATTGCCATTTTTGTTCCGAAAAAATAGTTAATGTCAAAAGGTTTAAGCCTTACTTTTTTTGTATGTCGGTGTGTGTGTGAAAACCTTAAAAAGCGATTTCACTATTTATTTTAAGTGGGTAGTGTGTATAATTAACTTTACAGTGAATATCTTTTAATTAATAGCTCTAACGAATTAAATTTCCCAAATTTGAGTATTTTGTTTATGTATACTCCTTAATTTTCAATGTAGTGATTCAAAAAAAAAATATTGCATGAAAAAATTGCAGTAATTCATAATGCGGTAGATAAAGGGTTAAAGTTGAAAAATATGCTTACATCTGTGTAGAACAGGGGTGTCAAAATCGCTTCCTGCGATGAGAATTTTTTCGGCCTAGTCAATATATTAGCATACAACAATATATAATACACTATTAAAGTTTCTCCCGAAGTAGGAAAGATAGTTGCTAAAAAAGATGTCAAGTGTCAGGAGTACATATTAAATTTCTGTTCATCTATGTAAGAGGGATGATCCAAAAAGAAGTTTACAAGCAGAAGTATTTGGAAGTTAGCACTCGTGGATGGAAATATTATTACTCACAGTGGAGAGAGATAACGCTTGTTGACATACACTGGTTGTACAAGCAGATAGTGTTAGTACTCAGACCTGTAAAGGGGACAGTAATAGTAATACATCTAGAGCAGAGCGATACTCAAAATGAGGCCCACTGGGCCTTTTTAAGTGGACCGGTCATGGCCTATTGCTCTAAGAAATTCAATTATTTAAGTCTGTTTTCGGTAAAAGCACGAGAGCTTGAACTAAACGCGAAGCACATTTTCAGACAGAAAAATGCCTCAATTTCCATGGAAATTTGTAGAATTATAGCTCGTATCTCTGTTAACAATATAGTGTTTTTAAAAATTTCAAAATATTCCATGAATACTTTCTCATTTTACCCCATTTAAAATTACGGTATAGGAGAAAAAACGCGAAACACATTTTATACCGAAAAAAAATGAATTAACTCTGTTAAAAAAGGGAAGTATGATAAAGAAATGCTGCTTTTTAAAGGATAATGAAGCCAGAATATCATATTAAATTTTCATAAAATATTCCAAATTCGGGTCCTATTCTTTAACATTAACCAAAACAGCCTTAAGAACATTGTATTAAAAATTTTGCGGGAATTTCTTTGTCAAGAAATCAAATACACTGCTTGCCACCTTAAATGCAAAACAAAGAAAGACAAGAGATATCTACAAAATAAATTTTGTTGTGCTAACATGTTGACCAAGTATCAAATGATTAAATTTATAGAAATCTGTGAAGTGTGGTTCCTGCCAGAATCAGTAGCCAGAGTAGCCGCCATTGTTGGAAATCACCGCTGCCACAAGCCTCGGCATTAATTCAAAGAGACTTTTGATGTGTTCTATGGGTACAACAGACCAAGCAGCTTATACACGTTACCAAAGTTGATCGGGTGTAATCTGTGTCGATGGTTGAGCAACCATGGACCATATGTTTTCTATCGGCGAAATATCCGGTGAGTGAGCCGGCCAGGGAAGCAATTCAATCAGGTGATTAACGAAGAACCTTTGGACAATGCGTGTCACGTGTGATCGCGCATTATTTTGTTGAAATATGGCTGTGGCCAAGCCCTGAAGGTAAGGAAGGACAACTGGCTCCAACACCTCGGAGATGTAGCGCTGGCTGTTTAAAGTACCGGCAATGCGTACTAGAGGAGTGCGAGAGTGATATCCAATACCGCCCCATACCATAATACCCGGTGCAGGACCAGTGTGGCGGTGCATAACGCAGCTGCTCAGCATTCTCTCTCCACGGTGTCTCCAAACTCGAATCCGACCATCGTGGTGTTGCAAACAGATGCGTGACTCGTCAGTAAAGACAACTTCATTAAATTCTGCCACCTACATCCTTCTTTCATCGCACCATTGGCGGCGGAGATGTCTGTGGTTCTGCGTCAAGGGTAGACCAAGCAATGGAAGTCTTGCGAATAGACCACTCTGCTGTAAACGGCGTCGAATGGTACGCGCAGACACTAAATGATGGTTTACAGATACAACGTGCTGTGCTATGGTTCATGATGTGACTGAGCAATCCGTCACTGCCATGATCACAATTTGCCTGTCCTCACGTGAAGTAGTCCACTGAGGTGGATGCGATCGACCACGTCGGTCCATCGTACCCTCCTGCATCCAACGGTCACATATCCGCATTACAGTTTTTGGTTTCGTCCAACACGACTACCGATTTCCCTGAAAGATAATCCACAATCTCGGTAGGCCACTATCCTTCCCCTGTCGAACTCGGATACTTTTTCAAAAGATGATCGCTGTTTGCTACGATACATAACGGATCGTTTTTTGAAAAACCACAAGAAAAACAAAATTGCCGAACTTGAAATCGTCGAAATCTCCAAGCCTTAAATAGCGCTTTGAGATGGCGCCACAGGCGCGCATTATGTGTGTCTGTGCTGGAATTCTAATCATTTGCATATCTCACCTCCGCTAATGCATGTTGTAAATTTCATGTTCTTTGCATGCTTCCTTCAGGGTGGCCGCGGTAGCAGAGTGGTATAGGTATCGGATCGTGGCTTGCCTTGTCACGAGTTCGAGCCCAGTACCACTAAAGACCCGCCGTGTTGGGTAGGCATGCACGTTAAATCTGTCGAGAGCTGAAACGTCCTCCCGTTGGTGTGGTGTGGTAGTTAGGAGAAGGGGGTGCCAGATCAGGTGTCGTCCACGTCACTTGACCATGGTTCAAAATTATGTGGTCCGTCGCCAAAAGCCCTCGTGTAGCTGAACAGTGTGGCGTTAATATTCAATCAATCAATTCAGGGTGTTGCCCTTACGGTGGCCAGCAGTGTATATCAATTTTGCTGTTTGCCGTTGGTGTCGAACGGGTATGAATTAATGGATTGGAATTAATTAATTCTATTTGGAACGGTTACGGTTAGTGTTAACTGACAACAGTGGGGTAACGACAATTTTATGGGTGGAACTAATTTTTGTCAATTTTTCATATCTTGCAAGCAAAAAATATTCGAAGAAAATATATCGTTTCAAGACTATTTTGTAGTGAAAAACAATGATCAGTAATTGTCTGATTTGTCACGAAAGTGCTGTATTTAAAAAATACCAATAAACAATAATCATTCAATAACCCTTTTCACTGAAGATCTCTTTCAAGAGGGGAAAAACAGGCTTTCTTGAATAATTTTCGTAACAGCCATAAAATGTTTTGTTAGTGGTAATATCAAAGCAGTAACAAAACATCCTACGGCATTTGTTATATTATTGGTAATCATATGAAACCGTCTACTGATACAGAAATTTTGAAGGAGTGTTTCTTAAATGCTTCTAATTTAGTGTTAGTGACAACAATAAAAAATTTTAATTTTTTTTTAAAAAAAGCAAAACAGGGGTGGGGTTATTGTGTTTTGATCAATTTTCCATTTTAAATTTCTACTGTTATATTGGTCTTAAAAGCATCCCCCTCAACCATTTACCCTCATGTTGAGGCCCGCATAAAATAACTAACATATGTATGTGGCCCGCGTGAAATGGTTGACACATATGTATGCGGCCCAGCAGAAAAAGGTTGAGTACCCCTGTTCTAGAGAAATAGTGTCGTACAGAGATGCGGACCGTGATACGATTCTTATGGGCCAAGTATGTGTCCCCATTTGACATCCACAGATAAATCGTGGAAGAGTATAGAGGCGAAGCAATGTGAGTGGACAATAGGTTTCAAAATGGCGTCGTTCTTTTAAAGCCGACAGAGAACAAGTGAAAATTGCAATATAAAAGCGAGTGGCGCCCCATATGGCTCTCCAGACCAGGAATTGCTGCAAAAGTTTATTTAGGAGGTCTGGAGTTCCCTTCCCCCTCTCTGTGGTCCCAGTGACTACAGCCGAGCGTCGTTTATCCGAATCAATTGCAACCGGACACCGTTCGGATACGCGATTGTTCGAACTGAATGCGATCCATGCAGTATATGAAACCAGACGCTATACAAATGTTGAAAATCAACACATGCGGTAAACGTACTTGAAGAAGAATCAAAATAGCTACAAAATGTCGCAATTTTACATTTATTGTGGAAAATAATCACTTATTTTTCGCTGCACCATTGTACAGCATCGTTCTTTCGCTGCAAGGTCTATGATTCTCTTGAGCAGCAGTAGTTGAGTGGGACAGCACTCTGATTGTTGTTCATACCACTACTTAGCAGTCTCTAACGCAGAAAACGCGTCAGCATTTGATGGACCCTTGCTACTTTCGTTGTTGTAGTTGTTGTCCTCGACTTCATCCGTTTCATTATCGACAGGGTTGGAATCTTCTTGCACGGAAGTCACAATCTCGTTATCATTTAGCATTTGAAATCCACAGTCTTCTACATCGCATGCCATCCAGGTTTCTACATCTTCATCGCACTTTTGAAATCCTCGGATCGATTGGACAAAGTCAGTTATCTGCCCAAATATCTCTGACCATGGGTTTTTCCGTCACATTTGTCCTCACATCAAAACAACTGTTGAGCATTGCACTGTTCGAAAAAGTATTCGTAAACGGTACATGTAGTTGACAAAAAACCTGGTCCGGATATTAAACGTTCGGCTGAAAGACGTTCTACTGTGTTTCCTTTTTTTCCGGCATTGAAGAAACACTTATCTGGAACAAAGTTCACTTCAGACAGCGATGTTCAAACCGCTGCCGAGAACTGACTCAATGTCCAGGGACCTAATTATTACCAGTACGGGTTTAACAAATGGGTTCAGAGGTCTGAACGACAAAGCAGGTTTGGTGATTATGGAGAAAAATGACCACCACATATGTCTCTTAATTCTCATGTGTATCTTGTGTCTATTGTTAATAAATTATTTTTCATTCGTTTTGTAAACCTTTTTTGGATCACCCCTCGAATGTTTACCATAATATATTATTCAAAATAAACCTGCGTTACTATGACTCATGATTTTCTTTGAGGCCTACCTGAAGTTAAACCTTGTTTATTTGGCCCCTTGTTCTTTGACTCTTTACACCCTTGGCGTAAAGAATCATTTTTTTTCTGGTTAATGTTCCTCTTTCAGTACTTCAACAAATCTATTAACTTTGGACAAGACAGCCTCGAGGCTTTAAGATTTTGTGAAGTATCTCGTAACAACTTAAAATAAAGATTAAAACAACTTAATCGTGATCAAAAAAAGTACAGAAGTACAGTACGAAAATATTTCCCTTCTGGGAATGAACAAAATACGGAAAACACCAGTGGCGCAGGCAAGATTTAAGAGGTGGTTATATATGTTTCGTATAAGGGTGGTAACTCGAGGTTAACTTGGCTTTGATTAGCTCTCAGAACAGCATGTCACACGAGGCAATTTTCTTTATTTGAGCTAATTTCACCCACCACTCCAACAAACGCCACACAAAAGCATCTTATTTCTCATCAATTCGGTGAGGAGTACATCAGTGTTTGTAAAAATCAATGAGATTGTTTCGATTTTATTTTCTGTTTTAGAAGAATTTTCTTACAAACACAATGACAAAGATTTCAGGGAGAAAGCTAACTGGTATTTCGCTTAAAAATAAGAGAGAAAGCTGTTGTGTGATCAAAAACAGAAAACGTAAATCTGTAAAAATTTTGGCATTGCATACCATACATTATCAACAATAAAAAGAGCATTGTCGCCCAATCGGTACAGTGGTTAGCGACGCTGACTGCGGTGCCGTAGGGACTGGGTTCGAATCCCGGAGAAGACATGGATGTTTGTAAATGTATAGCGCCTTTGCGGCAGGGGGGTACTCTAAACAGCCTTCGAGCCGCACGTCCTCTCGTGTAGTTGGTGGAAGGGGTAGAGAGGTGGCAGGCCACTGACCACCCCCATTATATTTTTCATCAATATTGGGGTGGAAACGAGCCAAATCATACTGTCACCTGTATGGTGCTCAAAGCTACGGCTAACGACAGGCGTCACTTAGCCCTTAGCCCTTTGCCATGATGAACTTCATGGACCTCGATCAGGCTTTGCCGATCAGGTGGCGTCAGTAACAACAACAAAAAGAGCATTTTTCCGAAATGTTTGAACATATCTAAATAAATAAAATGTATTATAAACTTAATTTTGTTGAATATACTATGCTCTTTTTGTAATATCTTTTGACACGAAATTCTTTTAACGTGACAAAATGTTTCAGTCCCCTAAATTTCATGTTAAGCGATTTTCACTGAATTTAGTTAGAGCATGCCTTGTGTGTGTTACTACTACCTCTACTGTGTGTTACTTCAACCTATGGTGTCCTGAAACCAAACTAATTAACATTAATAGTCGTTATTTATAATATTTGCACATACGCATAAATTAATATTCAAAATAAATTGCATTTATATTTCTCGTATAATGTGCTTACGTGTAAAAAAAAAATTTGCTCGCTTTTTATAGCAATCTATTGTAGCAACACTTTGTCAATTTTGTAATTATAATATTAGATTTTATAAATATTCATTAAATTTTTCAATTCCTACTATTAGCTCACACTCTCTATATATTTATTTATCGTCGTGGAATTTTCAATCGTTAATAAAATACATTTTAAAGCGTTCCATTTAGCTGAAATTTTACATACATGATTATTTTGGATTACAATACAGAGTAATTTAATTATAATAAATAAAAATTAATTGATTAAAACTAATTATTTAAATAATTGCAAATACAGCCACATTGGCATCCTTTTTGGCGACTTTTTTCTCGCATTTTAAAGCGCTCATTTGAGCTCAAATTTTCTATACACTATTGTTTTGAGTAGGAATACGATAATTTAATTATAATTAATTAAAATGAATTGACTGAAACTAATTATTTAAAGAATTACAGATACAGCCACGTTGGTTTCATTTTTAGTGACCTGGGTCAAAGCTTTAAAAGATTTTTTTTTCACGTTTAAAACATTCAGTTGAACTAAAATTTCATAGACACGATTGTTTTGGATGACAATACGATATTTTAATGATAATTAATAAAAATGAATGACCACTTAATGTTGTGATTCTGTCCTATGTATATGCATATTTATGTTAATTGTAACTATTTAATAAAAAGTAACAAACATAAAATTTTTCTTTGTTGATCTAAGTAGGAATTGACTTTTAAAAAAAATTATAATACTTGTTTCCTTTAAAATTGTTTTTCAAACATTAAATATATTAACAAATATCACACATGTTGTTTAATTCAGACAGCACAGGGAAGATTATTTTCTCTGCTTGAGTTTTCCATTAATAAGAATACAAAAAATGAACCAAAAAGCTAGCGATACGCAAACCGGTTGCAAAAATAACAATGATTCTTTTCTCTCTCTCTCTTTTCCCTGTTTTTTTTATGCTTGGATGATTCTAAAATAATGTGATCTTTTTAACTCTTTCAAATTCATAAAGTAAGACTGTTTTTTTTTTATCGAAAAAAAAAACTTTTTCCCCTTTTTTATACTTTTCAAAAGCAAAAATACAAAGGAGATTACTTTTCCCTGGATTGCTTGTTGAAAGATGTGCATTAAAAATGCTATAAAAAATAAATTAAAGAATTTATTTATGTATTCTTATAGTTTTAGAACCAACCCTTTCATAAAACTTAATTTCTTTCTGAAATGGCTTTTTCTGTCTCGTTATGTGTACCCCCCTTCTGCGACACATTTTTCCACCGCGATTTAAATTTTTATCATCTTCCGTAATCATATATATTCCGCGCTCATTGCATAAGAATAATAGTTATTTTAAATTACACATCGTTGCTTTTCTAAAAATTCTTTCACGTTATTGAAAAAGTATATAAAATTTTCATTTAGTTGTAATGGAAACATACATAACCGTTACTTTAATTTATTTTAAAGAAAATAATTCACAACGTATATGAAGTACGAATAAGTTATCACCGTTTGAGAAACAAGGCCTCACGGTATGTAACGGTTGACATTTACTGGTGTAAAATGTCGCATCATAAGGTTGAACATGTGGCAACACCATAACCTTGGTGTACAGGGTAGTTATAATTAAAGTTAAACTATTTAGAGGCCTGTAGAACCCGTTCTGCGTATCGAATTTTGATAAAACTTGGAATATATGCTATATGGACCATGGGAAAAAGGTTTCTGCAATAAAAAAAATTCAAACTTTGACTACCAGGAGGAAAAGTTTAAAAGAAGGAAAAAAAAATATTTTGATTTTAAAATTTTATTAAACAGAATATTGCCCCAATGCATCAATAACGTGTTGAAAGAACTTTTAAAGGTTTTTTCAAGGTACCCAAAAACTCGCGGGGGCGCCCATGGTGATAAATGCTCACTTTTAAATCATGTTAAGTCCTAATTCCTCCTGTACAAACACGGTCTCTTAGAAATGCTCACAACGAGAAATCACAAGGATTTAAGTCGGGTGAGCGGGAAGGCCATACATCTGGAAAATATCTGGATAATCACGATTATCGCCAAAGTTAGCACTGCCGCTTTAACTTGGCGCCCAATGTAATTTCCATCTTGCATAAGATAGGGGTTTTTGCAAAATTGTCGTTTCTGAAATGGAAAATTAACGAAGAGGAATGCGCGCTGAATGATTCTCCGGGTATGACTGCAAGTTTGTATAGAGGTTTTATGGATTTGCATAAGGGATAACCGATAAAAGCCACCTATGGTTAAAATTTGTACTAATTTTTTTTATTGCAGAAATCTTTTCCCCGTGGTCCATATAACAAATAGTCAAAGTTTCATCAAAATCCGATAAGCATAACCGGTTCTACAGGCCTCTGAATATTAATTAAAAATTTGGTTTGCATTTTTTTTTGTTGAATTGAAACCGCTAAGAATGCTCTCAATTTACTGATGAAAAAAATTTCCTTTTTTTGCTCTTTATTTTAGGTTTTAAGCATGTTTATTTAATGGAGTAGAGATCCCTCAAAGTTGCTTTGGCGAAAATCCACTTGATTATTGCGTTAAGTGAGCTCAAAAAATCTTTCTACTTCTATTTTAGATATTAATAGAAATTAGAAATTATAATTTCTGTCCTTTTTATGTCAAGAGGCGAGAGTTACAGCTATAAATATATTTTTAAATAGAATCGAATTCTTAATGCTAGATATCAATAATTATATATATATATATGTAAACAGTATATATTTATGCAACATCATGAAATACCCAGTGAAGCGGGTGGGTAATGGCTAGTAATCTTATATAATTTAATAGTAATTATAAAGAATAAAGTCATCGTATTGTAATATAAAAATTATTCATAAGAATACTCATGTAACATAATAATTATAAATGAATCACAAAATAATAATTATAAATAAAGAATATAATATTTATAAATAAATATAATAAAAAAAGTTATTGTAAATAACGAATATTATATGATTATTACATATAATATTAATTGTATTTTTATATTATATTAATATAAAATAATTACATAATATATATTAACATTAATAATGAATATCAATTAAAAAGTCCTGAAAACTTGCAATATTCCAAAAAAATATCAAGATAACCATATTGTAATGTTATCGCCCATCTTGGCGAACATAAATGACAACTTGGCGTGTTCCCCATGATATCAAACTAGTTCCGAAAGAAGCCCATGTTGTGTCTTTTGTAGGATCACAGCTTGGGTATTATTTATGACTTGCTCAAACCAAACGAAACCATTACTGGGGCTCGTTACTGAGCACAATTGATGAGATTGACCCTAGCACGCTACTACTCCAAACACGAAAAAGTTATTCCCGTGCTTGATAATGCTCATCCACAAGTTGCGCCGCCAGTCAAAACCTACCTAGAAACAATCCATTGAGAAGTCCTAGCCATATTCCCCAGACATTGCCCCTTCCGATTATCCCTTGCTCTGTTCGATAGTACATGGTCTCAGCAGCACTTTACATCATATGAAGATATCCAAAATTGTTTTTGTGGATAGCCTCAAAAGATGAAGTGCTGTTCCGGCACGGTATCCGTAAGCTACAAGAAAGGGGGGAGTAGTGGCTACAACGATAGACAATACTTTGAATAGAACATAATTAGCATTTTTTTGTAATAAGTGCCCGATTTTGAACAAAAACGATGAAAACTCATTTGTACTTTTTATAAATTTAACGTATAGAGTATGATTGTTACGTAATATTTTTATATATTCTTCCAAATATTAAGTGGCTATGGTAGCCACTTAAGCCATAATCAAGTAGCCATAGTCAGGAACTCCTCACTGGTATTGTTTTTGAGGGTTCAGATTCTGATACCGTTAAAAGCTTATCGTTGAGTGTTGTTCTCCTTTTCAGGTGCCGTCCTCATCAGTTAGCCGTGCTTCAAAATTGGGAGCTCTACCACCACTAATGTGCGGTGGTTCATTTTTTATTTCATGGCATTTTAATGTATTTCGAAGAGGGAAATGTTCAGATTTCCGCTTTTTGATGATTTATTAAAAAAACAAATTCGAGCAAAAAGTTTTGCTGTAACACATTTCGACCAACTGAAAGAGAAAAATACACCTTTGTATCACTTTATCAATAATTTTACTTTGTAGTGTTTTGGTTGCGGCTTTCTGAAGTTCAGATTTTATGTGTTTACAATCTGAACATAAAAGGATTTGGAATAAGCTTTTAAAGAACAAAAATTGATTTTCAAAAAAAATAAATAAGCGTGATGTGTGCCAGCTCAGGTGTCGTCCTCGTCACTCGTGACAACTACGAGATCCGCTGCCAGTATCCCCCTGATTGGTTTATACAACGACTTGACCAAGCCTTAATGAAGACTGGCTTGACTGAAGCATCGTCTTAAACTAACTTATTTTTAAGATCACTCGGCTACTTCGTCTTCGCTTATTTCTTTCTCTCTAAAGCAGCGTTTCTGAAACTGTGGGGAGCAACCCCTAGGGGGGCGTGATAACTCTACAAGGGTGGGTGCGAGAATATTAAAAAGTCGAAAACAAAAGATTATTTTAAAAAATTATTAATTTACTGAAAGTAAACAAACAAAATGCATTCTGACATAATAAAAAATAAAATACACATTTATACTAATACACTTATAAATGTATAAAAGTACTTCCAATTAGTTTATAAATTAATTAAAAAAATATCAAGTTAAGAGCAATTTTAATAATTCCAGTGCCCCCATGGGCTTTTTTCATCTATACAATTCTATACAAAAATTAACACTTATTTTGGGATCTTTTTGTACTTTATAATTAACCCCCAATGCCGAGATTAAAATTTATACGATTAAATTCCCCAATGCCTCTGTTTTTTCATGTAGGCGCCCCTTATGAAATGTATTGGAGGAGAGGGGAGAGAAAAAAAGGAAAAAGGCAAACCCCCGAAAAAAATAAATCCTTTGCATACATTGTCAAGGTTTTATTTTCATTACAAAATCTTTCCCGGGAAAGATTTTATGTATCGACGTTCTCAGAAAGATCTTTCTTTGGGAAAAACGTATATTCTCCACCAATTAATACATTACTGACCAAGACGTTTATATACGTCGGTGGGACTTAAGAGGTTAAAATCGTATTGTGGGTTTGGAAAAGCCCTAGTATTATTGAACTCTATAAAGGTATTGTATGGAGGGGAGGAGGGCGATGGAAATTTTTCAACTGAAAATTTGGCTCCCAAAGAATCGAAAGTTTGAGAAGCACTGCTCTAAAGTCAGAATCCGCTGCATAATCTTTAAATTACTTTGTGGTACTTTCCTTTACTCTTGGGAGAGAAGAATGTAATCCAATTTCTTTACCTAGAAGAAGTCCAGAAGCTTTGATATATGGTTCTTGTCAATACACACAGAGAAGCCTTTTCCTGAAACAATCCTTATTCTCACTGGGGTATTGTGCCTTTCGTCTTGTCACGTGTTCGGGTGATTCCACTGGGGTCTTTTCAAAGAGAAGATTGCGGCACATCAAACGGAATTCTTATTTCAAACACTTTGTGCGTTTCAGGATGGAAGTATAGAGAGTGAGGATTACAAGGACTGTTGCCAATAGACCCTGTGTTGTTCTGGAAATATTTTCAATCCGATTATCCCCCCAAACCACGAATATCAACGAGCCGTGAGCTGCTTGATACAAATCGCATTGAAACTCTTGAATTTGTCATTCCTTTAGAAGTACAAATGGTTTTTTTTTCTTTTTCGATAATTCAGTCGTACAATAAATGTCATTCCAAACGGTTATGAATAATTAAAAGGGAATTACTTCAGTGGTCATGGTCCCGTATCCAGCATTTTTTAGTCG
This sequence comes from Trichonephila inaurata madagascariensis, assembly GCA_019973955.1. Classification (NCBI taxonomy): domain Eukaryota; kingdom Metazoa; phylum Arthropoda; class Arachnida; order Araneae; family Nephilidae; genus Trichonephila; species Trichonephila inaurata. The sequence continues at coordinate 96,789 of BMAV01003935.1, forward strand.
ATTAACGTGTCCGTGGGGTGATTCAGCTAAAGACCTGTCTTTCAACTCTGCCCTGATAGGTCGTTCCTAAAAAGTATTCACGTTGGTGTGATATAAAAATGGAAGAGCAGATTTCTTCTTTAGATGTCGGTTTCGTTACTTGCCCAGTCTCCGTGGTAGTCTAGGGGTTATGGTCACAAAGTCTGGGAGTGTCACGGGTTCCAATCCTGGTGCCTTTTAAGACCCCCGTTAAGAGAACGCTGATGCAAGAAAAATCTGTCGAGGTTCAATGTCCTTCCCTTAGCGTGGTATGGTAGTTAGAAGATGAAAGTGCCGGCTCGGGGTTCGTCCTCGTCACTTGATTGAGGTTCAAAATGATGAGGTCCGTCGCCAGTCCGTTTCCCTATAGTGTGACGTCAGTCTCTGTGTCTAGTGCACCGATATTCAACCTGCGGCCCACCGAGCCATTTTAAGTGGCCCGGTCAGTGCCCAAAGCACTGAAAGATATTAACAACATTTAATCTTATTTAATAACTACATATAAAAAAAATTCGCGTCAAGAAATCAAATATATCAGTTTTGCTTTTTGATCTCGATGTCGTACGAGCGCGAATTGATACTCTTTTTCTTTTTGAAACGGTTATGGTTAGTGATAACACACAACAGTAGAGTAGTGACAGTTTTATGGCTGGAACTAATTTTTAACTATCTTTCATATCTTGCGAGCGAAAAATATTCGAAGAAAATAGATCGTTTCAAGGAGAGGGGGGTTTGGGATATTTGTAGTAAAAAAACAGACATGGATCAGTAATGGTTTGATTTGTCGAAAAGTCCCGTTTTTTAAAAGATACCAAAAAGCAGGAGTTATTCAATGACACTTTTCCTCAAAGATCTCTCTAAAGAGGAAATAAATAGGCTTTCTTAAATAATCTTTGCGACAGCAACAAAGTATTTGTTAGTGGTAATGTCACAGTGGTAACAAATATATCTTTTGAAGTTTATTATATTATTGGTACTCATATGAACCCGTTCACTGATGCAGAAATTTTGGAGGAGTGTTTCTTAAATACTTCAAATTCGGTGTTAGTGCAAAAAATAAAAAATGGTAATTTCAAAAAGAGCAAAACAAGGGGTTAAAAATTTTTTAAATTTTTTCCACTTTTTTAACCCCCTTTTTATCCCTTGGCGGCCCGCGTAAAAAGGCTGACATATGTATGGGGGAAAAAAGGGGAAAAGGTACCCCTTTGGTCTAGTCCCTTAATTTAAAACAACGTGTATAATATAATACCTAACCTTTAAAGGAACTAAGACTATAAATTTTCTCCTCGTTTGTGTCATTCACATAGAATGTACATCACCCACTCCCCATTATCTTATGAATTTATGCTCCTTCCATAACCTCCCAACGTATTTCCATAAGCAAATTCGGAATCCTTAATAAATGCGCATAAGCAATAATAAAGAACGACGCTTCGAGGAGTATTCGACCATCCCTTTCACGTGACAGTTAATGAGATCCAATCAGCAAACTACCCCCCCCCAAGTCAATTAAACTTCTGTGCCCCAGCGGTTCCAACCCTTTCAGAAACGCGCCTTTTGGATTCGATTATCAGAAAAAGTTATTTTGAGGGATCCCAAAGGGGGTTTTTCCCGCTGAAAAAATGCGAAACTCCCATCTGTATTTCCGTTTTGCGAAAAGCCCGCACGGAATGAAATGAAGTGAAATGATGTCATTTTTTTTTTTCTCTGTTAACTTTTAAACCCGGTTTTTGCTGTTCGCGCGTTATGTGTTTTTTTCGTTTTGTCGCGTAGTCATTATGAAAACTAATATATATATTTTTAAAATTAAAAATGGGATAGAAAAGTCAAATTAGACTCTTCTTTTTGATTCATTTGGATTTATTATGCCTCCCCGAACAAAAAAAAAGTTTGGATCCCGGATTTTATGGGGTTAAACCCCCAATTTATTTTCCCTCAAATGAATACCTATATTTAGGTATGATAATATTGCTTTGGGACACAATATTTTTTTGGACCCCCTGCCGGGATCGGGAATTGTTTTGCGGTTGGGAAATTTAGTAGTTTATTAGTTTAATAATGGATCAATTAAAAGTTGAGAACGCCGTTTAAAACCCTTTCACGCGCGTCGCTAACCTTGTTTGAGAAAATTTTGAACGAAAATAAAAATATTGATGAAATCGAAATTTTTTTTTGCGCAGTTGGAAAAAAAAGGGAACAAATTTTATTTAAAGGGGGAAAAGGAATTTCAAAATATTTTTTTGAATGATGAGAAGTGTTCTCAAAAAATTTTATAAAGAATACGAAAGCTTTAGTTTGTAGGGAAAGAGAGATTTATTAAATTGAAAACTAAAGTTAAAAAAATTTTTGAAGAATGTCGAAATGGAAAATAATTTCAACTATTTTGAAAGTCCGTTAAAAGGGGAAATTTAAGCTACCTAAAAATAGAATTTAAATTGTTTGGGGAGATATTAAGAATGGGGGCCCTTTTTGGGGCCCTAATTTTCAGAAAATACACAATGACGAAGAAATGGAAAGAAGAAAATATCACTATTTATTGCAGGCGACTTTTTGGGGTTCAAGGGCGCGAGAAATTGTTAATCCTATCCTGCCACTGGTGATAGTTATGAAAACGTCATCGAATGTTTTAAAGGCACGTTTCGGCCGGACTGACATGTTAATAAATTTTTATATTAGGGGTTTTTTTCACTAATGATGAATAATGCAATGAGTAAAGGTTCAAAAATGCTTTTAAGTTGTATGAAAAAAATAGAAACTTATTTGAGATTTTTTAAATATGTTAGGCGTTTCAGTGCAAAATTTTTCTATTTTATACCCCTTTTAATTGAATCTTGCCTACCAGTCGATATTTTAAAAAAGCCTGGGAAAAAAATTTATAATCAATGTGCTTTGACTTTCTAATCCGAATGAAGAAAATAATAAATTAGACGCCCTTAAAATTTTTGAGGCAGGAAATAGAAAGTGAAAAAAAAGGTGGGTTAGCTCGAATGGGGTTTTAAACCCTTTTGAACTAGATAATAAAAAACAAATGTACTTCCGCGTCATCAAGGGGGGAAAAAAATTTCCCGACAGCTGCAGGGGTTTTTTAAAACCCTTTTTCTGAAAAAAAAAAAGAATTTTGTATATTTTTGGGTGGTAAATTACATTTTAGCAACCATTGCAGATATGCTCATAAATTTTATCGTATGATGAAAAAAAAGCGGATATTGATGAAAAGGCCGCTTGTTTTCGATTTTTTGCAGTCAAACACTTTTTTCTTTTTTGTAGAGCAAAGTACCCCCCCTGGGAATTTTGTGGTAAATCTCATTATAAGGTCATGTGTCCTGAAATATGTTTTAATGAAAATTCAAAAACCCACGTCGGGAAAAAAAAAGTAAAAAACGAAAATGGAAGAGATCCGACTTTTCCTCCCCAACACCCATTCGCAAAGTTTTTTTGCAAACCCGTTTTTCGTCTAAGGGGTAAAAAATAAAATGAAATATATAAGGGTTCTAATTGATTCTGGTAGTAGAAAAATCAATTTGACTAATTTCGCCATTAAAGAAAAGATATGAATGCATTGCTGAAGAGAATTTGACAATAGTTTATTCGGCGGTAAAGAGACGGCAAAAACCCAAAAAAGATTTTTTCTGATTTCCTTAAGTGACTTTTTTTTGATAAAATACCGTTGAAATTTCGAAGTGTTGAATAAAAGAAATAATTTGTTCTGGAATTCCGAGAATACCAGGGGGGTAATTTTTTTAAGGAAATTAAGAAACAAAAAAATTTTTTCTGTCTGATTTAAATAGCCAAGTAGACTTGTTGACAATTTTCCCCCGATAAAATTCATGGATTAATTGGGGCTGATTTTTGGAAAATTTTAATACAGGAAACAAAAAAACAATTAAAGTCTGACCTAGTTTTGGGGAAACTCGACTTGGGTGGACTTTAAAGGGGAAAACAGACGCAGGAGAATCACGACAGCACGAATAGCGTCATGTTCTTCTTTAAAACGACCCCAAAAATTTCCCGGGGACTTATGACGACTAGATACACCCCCGGAATCTTAGACCCGGGGAAAAAAAGGAACTAGGCAAGAATTTGAGAAGGCCACAGAAGAACATTTCAACAGAAGGGGAAAAATGGATTCTGAGGGAAGATATGTTGTTAGCCCCCATGGATACAAGGCCATCCTCCCTTACCCACGTACAGAAATCTAGGGAAAGAAGGTTAAAAAATTGTTTTTAAATTCCCCTTGAAGAAGCCCCGGAAACTTAGAAGCATACAAAGGGAAAAGTTTTCAGTGAATGGCTTCCAAAAAAGGAGTCATAGAAGAAGTGAAGAACTACTGCAAAAGATAAAAGTGACCATTACTTTTTCCCTTTTATAGGGCAGTAATTAAGGAAAATTCCACTACAAGAGTACGACCTGTTTTTTACGGATCGCCAGAGAAAAGAATTCCGGGCCCTTTTATCAAAAAATTGTTTAGAAAAAGGGGCCAAACACTGTCGAACCATTCCAGCCATCATGAATAGATTTCGATTTAAGAAAATAGGCGTTGTTGCAAATTCGTAGAGCATTTTTTTAGATTGGTCTGAGTGAATTGGGTAAACCCTTTTTTCTAAAAATTTTTTTTGGTGGGAGGGAAAGGGGGTCCAGCCAAAACCCAAAAATTTTTCAGCATCGGGGGGTTGTTTTTGGGCTTCTTTGTTCTCCCCTTTTCTATTGGGAGCAACAATTCGATTTCATCTGCAGAACGTTCCTCACAATTTTTAAAAAAAAGCAACTCTGTTGTTAGAATCATTTTTTCGTAGATAACTTTTTACCCAGGGGTGGACGGGCTAAAAACCTTTTAAAAAAATTTTTCGAGGAAAACCAAAACAACCTTAGCACCCGCCAAATTTGAACTTCGAGGGTGGGAGCACAGTTTCAGTGACCCCGAATCTTAGACCTTTAAAACCAAAAAGGGGAAGGAAAAAAACATTTCAGTTCTGGGGCTTAGGTGGCATTTAAAAAACTGATTCTCTTACGATAGATTTAATGAGATTTGTGTTGGGAAAACGATACACCCGTGACAAAAGGAAAATTTTTTCAACCGTCCATAAGATTTTTTACCCCATTGGTTTCAATTTGTCCTTTTTACGTTGGGTCCAAAGGTCCCTCCTTCAAGAATGCTGGAAATTAAAAGTGTCATGGGACACAGAACTCCCCGCCCATTAGTAAAAAATTTGAAAGATGGGGAAAAAAAACTGTCTAAGCTAAATAAAAAAAGAAAAATTTTTCGATGTCTTTTTTCCCGGGGAATGCACCGGGAAAAATTTAACATTTCACGTTTTTTGCGATGGGAAGATAGCAAAGCTGCTTGTGTATTTTAAAATGCGAGAGTGAAAGTTCAACGACCCTTAACTTATACAGGCAAGATGCAGAGTTGCTCCCAATGAAGTTCGGCCCCTTCCGAGACTGGAACTCCTTGCATGCAGTATCGGAGCTAGATTATCCCAGAGTGTTAGTAAATGATATGAAACCGGAACATTTGCCAAAAATTTTTTTTGGGCAGACCCCGGCAAAATGCTTATATTGGATCAAAGGAACGGGGAAAACCCGGGGTCCCTTTGTTTATAACCCGAGTCAAAAAAAATTCGTTCGTTGACAAACACTGAAGACTGGTACCACGTTCCGGGACCAAATTTAATGCAGCTGACCTTCCTTCCTGGGGGTTGCAGGGTTGAAACTTTAGCGATGTCAAGATGGTGGGAAGGGGGATGGGTTGGTTAAAAAGACCTTTCCCGAAGAATGGCCGAAGTCTAAAAGTAACCCTGGGTTTTGATATTATAAATTCTGAAAAAGGAAGACTGTCATCAGGGGCTAACCATGAGGGGGCCTCTGAGGAAAAAAATTATAAACCGATTTTCCCCGTAAACAGACTTCTAAGAGTTACTGCATGGATGTACCCATTTTTTTCTAACTGTAAAAATTTAAAAAAGTTCCAATTATTGGGGTTTTGACACTGGGAAAAGATGAATAGGGCAGAAATCGCCGTATTGAAAATTGTAAGAAAGAATCCTTTTCGGAACTGGGTGATAAACGTTTAAAGGCAATTCAGTGTTACGTTTATCCAAACGGTAAATTTTGAAAGTAAAGACTCGAATTTTAAAAGAGAAAAGATACAAGAGATTTTCTATATCCGGGCAATATTACCTTCGAGGCATCCAGTTGTAGAAAAAATTATTTGCCAGACATGAAAATTAAAAACCCTGCTGGGAAATTTAAATTGTGATTTCAATTTAAGAGAAGAATTTTGGGCTTAAATATCGGAAAAAATGTAAGAAATGTAATTATAACCTGTGTGCGATGTAGACGATTTTAAATTTGAGACCTAAACTATCGTCGAAGCACCTCTTCCCCGAAGATCGCGTAAAAGAGGGGGTGCAGTTTTCGAAGTCAGGAATAGATTACGCAGGTCCATTGATTTTAAGGGATAGTAAGAAAAACTTTTTATTGTTATATTTACATGGGTATTTACAGAGCTATCCATTTAGAGTTGGGGCTACATCTTTTTTCTACAGAAAACTTTTTTTCAGACTCTTTGAAGATTTATTCCGGGAAAGGGGGCGACCTTCTATAATATACCGTGACAATGGCTCCCCCCCTTTTTCCGGCGCTGAAAATTTACCGAAGAAAAAACGATTGGGAAAGTTATTTCTCAATACAGTGGATCTCAAAAAATTTTTTTGGAAATTTTAACCTTTCCCTCTGCACCCCGGGGGGTGGGTGGTGGGGGAAAGTTTGATCGGAATTATAAAAAAGGGAAATTTTAAGGGAAAAGGGCTTAGGAAAAAATTCACTTAATTTAAAGAGATGCACCCATTATTTAACACAGAAAATATAATTAACCAGCGGGCCTTTTTACCCATGTTTCAGGGTTTTATGAATGACTTGACTTTCCCCTTACCCCCCATGTTCTTGCATGACCTTAAACAAGAAGGAATTCCAGATCCATATTTTAGATTCATCATCGTTAAATAAAAGGCATGCTTACAGACAACGAGTGAAGCAAGACTTTCGAAAAAAAATTTCCGCACAGAATAGGGGCCCCCTTACGTCAGTCGTCGAAATTTGATAAAAATCAGAAAAACCCCTCTCCAAATTGGTGATATTGTATTAGTTTCTAGTGACAAAAACCAAGAGGATTGAATGGCCCCTAGTTTAAAATTATGGAACTCTATCCGTCCAAAAGATGGAAGTATCAGACTGGTAAAAAAATAAAAATGAAAAGGGGAGAATTTCTACGCCCCCGTACCCGATTAATACCCCTTTTAAGTGACTAAAAATTGATCTCGGTAAACCCCAAGTAGAAGAATTTTTTCCTACGAATGAACCGACTGTCCAACTGACTGGTAAAGAGTGTTCTTTTAGAGACTATTCCTGATGGCCAGATGTCCAAAGGGACAGTTAATGACTTTTCTTCAAAAGACTGTTCCCGAGAAAAGGGCCCGATATGGGCGATTAATAAAAAAGATAGTTAGGATTTGAGTTTCCCTGGTTTGAAAAATCAAAGGGGGGAGGATGTTGCAAAATGCGAAACCCCCCTCTGTTTTTCCCTTTTGCGCAAAACCCCCACGGGGAAAGAAATGAAATGGAAAAAAAATGTTTTTTTTTCTCTGTTAACTGTTAACTGTTTTTCTGTTCCCCGTTATGTGTTTTTTTCGTTTTTTCGCGGGAGTCATTATGTAACCAATATATATATGTTTAAATTAAAAATAGGGTGAGAGTATGTCAAGATTAGGGCCTTTATTTGATTCAAATTTTGATTTATTATGCCTCCCCGGGAAAGAAAAAAAAAAAAAAAAAAGATTTGGGTTTTTTAAAGAAAGGAAGCCCAATTTACTTACCTCAAATGAATACCTATATTTAGGTATGATAATATTGCTTTGGGACACAATATTCCCTTCTTGTCCTCATTCCTTTTCCAATTTAGAACGATTTCTTTGGAAAAGAGATTTTGAAGTTTTCTCGGAGTGGAAAACATTGAAACGATTGTACTTCGCCATGGCTTCGACTCAAATTGAAAAGCTAATTTATAGATCAAGGGCATGGATGCAGAAAAGGGTTAAGGTGGAAATATTTATTAATTGGACAGAGAGTCTCGAGTTTGTCGACTACCGTAGAAGTCGCTTTTGAGCGTGGAGAGTTCGAATAACAGTTTTGGATAATTATCTCGTTCGTAACGTTTATTCATGAATTTTCTGAATTGGCTCTATGTCTGTCATGTCAAGAAAATGAAGAATGTACTTCGCTTCGTGATTCCACTCTTGGGAATATTGATATGCGAATTGCAGTGAAAATCGCTTAACACGAAACTGAGGAGACTGGAATATTTTTTTGCGTTAAAAAAAATTTCGTGTAAAGGATATTGCAGTCCATTAAGTTATCCAGAATTAAGTTGATTAGGGTACATTTTATAAACGTAGATATGTATATATGTATTTATTAAAAATAATTGAATCACACACAAAAACATACATAAAAACTTAATACAATTTAATACAAGATTTAGCTATACCAAAATTTTTACTGATTTCCGTACTCATTTTCTGTTTTTGATCAACAGCTTTAAGGAGCGAAAAAGGGGGTTTTACTTTCCCCCTGGGCTAACTCACAAAAATTCTTCTAAAATATAAAAAAAACACGAACTAAGCTCACTGATTTTTACTCGTATTGCGATATGCCCGTCACCTAATTCCAAAGCCAACCGATGAGAGATGAGGAATTTTGTGTGGCGTCTATAGGGGTGGAGGATGAAAATAGCTTATAGGGAAACGAAATTAACTAGTGTTTTCAGGGCCAAGTTAGTCTCCTTTCTACGAAACGTGAAACCACGTCTCCTTCATTTCACACCCTTTGAAGGAAATGATTTTATTTATAATGATATTAAAGGTTAAATGATTTTGGTACAATGTTATGCATACATAGAGAGCACACATCAATGGTGACTAGTTGCCGGAAAAAAAGTAAACAGAACACAAAAACGTTACATCAAAAATTGAGTAGTCTTTTTTCCTTCTCCGTAGTGCAAATATTGTGTTTGTAATATGTCGCCACAATACCCCCGGAGATACTGAAACAAAAAAAGTATCTCACGATAACGCACTGGGAAACAAACTTGACACCACCTCTTGTCGCTCTGGTTGAAATAGGGCGGAGCAATGGAGCAAATCTGATCTTTTATATGACATTTCTGCAGGTTTATTAGGTGTATCTTTCCAATGCGGGATTAATGTCACTTTCTGAAGAATTGTGAAAACACGATTTAAACTGTCTAGAAACATTAATAAAAAAGTGTAAAACTTTGTCAGATCGGTTGATAACCTTATGGGGTCCATGATATGGTGGTTGCAGGCCCGGATGAACACATGAGAAAAATTTTTGAGGTTTTTGAAGGTAAAAGGTTTCTGCTTGCTGTGATATGAAAAAAAAATGGTTGAAATCTTTGATGATTGCTTTAGTGTTTGGACGAATTCAGATTGAGGTTGAAACAGTGTGTCTTCAAAGAAACGAGGTAAACAATGCTTTCACCATAAAGTATTTCTGCTGGTGTAGCTTGAAATCAGCACGCCAAGTTGTTTCAATTCAAGCAAAATTTTATGGGAAGTGATTCGTCCAACTTTCTTTTTCATGACACATTATGCTGCTTTAAGAGTAGGGTAGCTTTCTATACAACCATTTGCTTGCGGATAATATGTTGTGTTTTTTGGGTTTAAATCCTATTAGTTTTGAAAGTTCTTGAAAGATGAGCCTCGAACGGGTTTCCTTGATCAGTGGTAAGATAAGGTGTTCCAAAACGTGAAATCCAGCCTTTAGTATGTTATCCGCTACTGTTTCTGCTTAAATTTCAGGCATTGAAATTCTCCATCCATCGACTGTATCGATCTATGATAGTTAAACAGAAGCGAAACCCTTCAGATGATGGGAAGGACCAAAAATTCTAAATTAATTTCTGTAAAACGGTTAGTGAATTGTGATTTTTCCCGGGAAAGGACTCTGTACGTGTTGTGTGATTTGACTTTGGGTTTAAAACAGCTTCTAGCCCAAGATGTTGCGTCCTTTTTTTTGATGTCCAAACAAATTTTGAAGTTAATAATTTGGTGGTGGTTTTATTCCAGGAGGGCTAGGTTAGGGGTTTTGTGAACACACAATTCTCTGAATGTTCTGAATGTAAGGTTCTTCTTCTTTGGGGGAGCAGTCGCAGAAAAGGGAATTTGGGAGCCAAATATTGAACTTTTTCTAATTTTAGAGAAGAGAGGGAAGAAAGAATCTCTTTACCCTCATCCATTTACTGTCCTTTGCTATACCCTTCGAATCAATTGTTAGTTGATGACAATTCGTCTATCGAGACAGTGCATCGACAATGCCTTTCCAGGTATTTGGAACATCGACAGTAAATTGGGGAATATATTCCAGATGTCTTTGTTGACGAGGGGGGTTTATCCAGTTTCTGGCGAAATGCATAAATTAAGGGTTTGGGCGGTGATTTTTAAATTTCTACCTTCCAAAAATGTTTAAAAATCTTTTACAGAAGAATTTGCAGCTAGCTGCCATAATGCTGTATCGTTTTTGGGGCGTTAGTTTCCTTTAAAAAAAAACTAAGGGGGTTTTCCCGACTAGTTTTTAACTGTTGTAGCACGTCACCAATGCCAATCAGATGCATCAACCATTAAGGAAATGTGTGCATTTTCGATGGGTGAACGAGCACTGCGCTTTCATAAATTGTCGCTTGTATTTTCGAATGCTTTATGACTCTTTTCCAATGAATTTTGTTTTTTTTCATTTCTTTTCTTTCCCCCTTTAAATAGTTTTTAGAACGGTTGATTTTCGAGCATTAAGAATAAAAACCCATGGTAGAAATTATAACCCTAAGTATCTTCCAACTCCCTTTTCAGTCTCACAGGAAGCTTGAAATCTTCATTTTTATTCTTTCCTTTGATGGCTCAATGCCATTTAAAAGAAATATGATGGCCTAAGAAATGAACTTCAGTTTGTGGGAATTGACATTTCACAACCTTCATAACTAGGCCAGCATCCTGAAGAGACGTTGGAAAAACTGTTTAAGATGACTGATGTGCTGGGTCATCATTTGACACGAGAATATCATCAATGTAGCTGAAGCAAAAATCTAAGCCCCGAAGTACGGAATGAAGAAAACCGCATAAAATTTGAGCTGCATTGCGCAATCTAAAAGTCATTCTGGTGAACTCATTCAAAACCGAAAAAATGTGCAGATGGCAGTTTTTTCTATGTCAGATGGTTCAACTGGTATCTGATGGTAGGCTCTTTCTAAATCGAGAGTTGAAAATATAGTGCATCCATGTAAATTATGAGAAAAGTCATGAAGGTGAGGAATGGGATATCTATCGGGTTGTGTTGGCGGCATTCAAAAGCTCGATAATCCCCACAAGGTCTCCAATCCTTGTTTTCTCCTTCCGTACTAGATGTAATGGGCTTGCCCACGGGCTATTAGAAGGTCGGCAAATCTCTTGTTCCAACATAAACTCGAATTCCTTTTTCACTAACTTAAGCTTGCCAGGTGCCAAGCGACGAACTTTTGCTGAGACAGGTGGACCACTTGTTGCGATATGATGCGTCACCAAATGTTTAGGTTCTTTAATGAATGAGTTATTAAGTGTTATTTCCTTGAATTCACTAAGAAGTTTAGCTATTGAAGAATCATATCCGGAAGAAACTATTGTTGTGAGAGAAAAATTCGGTATTGTAACTATTTTACCAAATAAAGACAAGGATGTTAAGGGGTCAATGAGACATTTTCTTTTTAAATCAACCAATAATCCAAATTTTTTGAGAAAATCTGCTCCTATAACAGCTTTTGAAACATTTGCTATAATAAATGACCAAGTAAATTGTCGGCGAAGTCCAAGATCCAATTTAAGCATTTTAGTGCCAAAAGTGTTAATTTTTGAACCATTGGCGGCAAATAATGTAAAATCTGATACTTTTTTATTTCTTTGTTTATTTGCAGGAATTACTGATACATCAGCTCCCGTATCAATAAGAAATTGTTTGCCGGTTTATTTATCGTATAAATATAAGCGACAACTTTTTTCGCCAGTATCACTGGCCATATCAAGCGATTGGCCTATTCGTTTTCCGAAACATCTCTTTTAAATTGGCATGGTTGTACACACTTCTTGGCATTATTTCCGAACTTAAAATGATGCCAACAAAATGCATATCGGGAGGAATTAGATTTGGATCTATTGCGTCTGCTGTATTCTCTTGGTTTACTACGTTTCCTAGAATTTCGAGAGAATTCATCGAATTTTTTTGTTAATGCCGCTATGTCTGCTTGCAGCGCCTCTAATTTATTACGGTCGGTTGATTTTGACGACGAATTATTGTTTACCGAGCATACTTCGATGAACTGTTAGCAGGCCAATTTTGTCAGCCATTTCTGCAATGTTTATATATATAATGAATTCATCAATCGACAGTCATTGTGTCTGCTGTGGGAAGCTCTTTGTAGCCACAAAAATTTAATAATTTCACTGTGAAATAGAACCCTGCTGCTTCCCTTCATTTGCCGTAAGAGATCGGAGGGGCGCCGATCGCCAAGTTCCATATCAGTCGACAGTTTTTTTAATCTTGACTCCTCAGTATCGGTTAATCCGTTTAACAAGGCATTTTTTTAACGTTTCGTATTTATTATCATGAGGAGGATTTGATAATATATCCACTACAAAATCAAACATTCTCATCTAGAGCAGCAACAACGATATTATATTTGGTTGAGTCGTTCCAAATACCGCTATTAAAAAATTGTGCTTCCAGCTGTAAAAACAATAATTTAGGCTTATTTTGCCAAAAAGCTGGTGGCTTAACTGCTACTTTATAAATTTCGTTACTTGTATCACCGAGATTAAATGTGGAAGAATCATCACTATTAGTACCCATTTTAAATTAAAATGCGAAAAGTTTCAAATTATAGCATAAATGTACCTGATTTTCCAGTTGTACAGCAGTCGTTATTGGCGAGTTGTGCGAATGGTGTGTTCACCGGATCACCAATGAAGGAAATGATTTTATTTACAATCATATTAAAGGTTAAATAAATTTTGGTAAACAGATGTAATTCATACATAGAGAGCGGACATCAATGGCTGACTAGTTGCCGGGAAAAATGTAAACAGAACACAATAAACGTTACATCAAAAGTTGAGTAGTTTTTATCCTTCGTAGTGCGAATATTGTTTTTGTAATATGTCGCCACACCCTCTTTAATCTAGTTTGCACGACTGGTGTTTTCCGTATTTTGTTCGTTGCCTCAAGGGAAATCTGGTCGTATTAAGCGATTTTTGATTCGTGTTTAGAGGAAAAAATGCATAAAAATACATAGTAGTTTCTCGGGACCGTTGTATTATTTCCTGTTAACCGATATTTCATTTTAAGTGTTGTTACTGATGCCGCCTGATAGGCAAAGGCCAGATCGAGACCCAAGAAATTCATCATGGTAAAGGGCTAAATGACGCCTGTCGTTAGCCGTAGCTTTGCGCACCATACAGGTGACAGTATAATTTGGCTCACATTTCCACCCCAGTTTTGAGGGGGACACTTAGAGTGGTCAGGGCCTCCCACCTCTTTTCTCCTTCCATCACCCTCACGAGATGACTTGTAGCTTGACGGCTATTTATAGGCGGCTAACCACTATACCGGATGGGCGACCATTTTAAGTGTTTTCGCGTTAAACGTATTATACTGTATTTAACTATTCTTTATGTTGTTATAGGTGTCGTTTCCCTTTAAAAAAAATTTAACTATCTACCATTTTTTCTCAGCCGAGTAGTCACGCTCATGAACTTGTGACCAGTGATCTGTCGATTCGTGAGTTCGTCCTGGTGGGCTTGTTTAGAGAAAATTTGCCGAAGGTCACCAAGTCCTTACTTTCGTGTGATATTGAAATTTAGAGAGTGAGAAGCCAGCTCAGGTGTGATCATCGTCCATTGACCATGACTCAAAATTATGAGACTGGTTGCCAGTAGCCCAGTGTAGTTTCAATATACAACATTATTTTTTTTTATTTCCAATGGGGCTGCGGATTACTATAAAATATTGCAGACCTTGTACTTTCCCCGGGAGTTGGTATCACTTTTAAGTGCGGCAACATATAGGTCGATTATCAACCGCTGCAGTGTAATTTTGATGCACAGTTTCATCCCCAGATGGAGACACCTGAGCTCTGACGATGCAAAATGGTACTAAGAATTTAGTTTTGCCGAAAGCGCCCAAGACAAACAGGAATGGTTGGGAACTTTACCATGCCATATAATCAAACTATATGGACGCTGTCAATTTTCTGCATCATGAGAATCCACCGACTTGGGCCGGGGTCGAACCCGCAACCTTAGGCGTACAAGGACAGCGACAAACCAACTACGCCACCCACCTGGCTGTACAACATTATTAAACAAATCAACCGTTATACATAAGTTTCTTAAAGTAGAAGTTTTGGCTATATGATCTCCCTACAGTTTCTTTTAATTACAATGTTTCACATGTGACAGTGATAGCACAGTAGTTATGGGCACAAACTCGTGGTTGGCATGTCGCTGGTTAGAGTCCTGGTTCCCCTGTGTAAAAGGTGCCGATGCACTTTAAAACTGTTGAGGCTCAATGTCCTCCTGTTGGCGTTTTATGGTAGTTTGGAGAAGGAAGTGCCGGCTTGGGGTTCGTCCTCGTCACTTAAACATGGTTCAAAATGACAAGGTCCGTCGCTGAGAGCCCTCTTGTTGCTTTATAGTGAGACTAATATAACTCTCTCGAACACGCACATTGTTTTGAAGAATGTGCATTAATCACAAATCAATTACCCCCTTTTCTTACAAGAAGTTTAATAAGCAATTAAGTGGTAATCTTAGGCGTAGAAAATATCTCAACAATCGTAAATAGTGTCCAGTACGCTAAGACAAATACTGGAAAAACTCCCTCCATTTTCGGATAAGTGTTTCTTTGTTTCTTGATTGTTATCAGTAAAGAAGTATTAATGATACAACTGTTCATTTTCCACGTAAGCAAAAAAAAACCCGCCTTAATGTGATGCGCTACAAACAACAATTGTATCTTTCTGAAGAGCTGAGCACGCCTCTTTCCTGTTCTGTTTATTAGAAAGAAAAAATAAGCACAGGGCTATATAATGCTACATTTTCTTGTAAGCTTCTTAAAGAAACTATCAGTCAAATGGATTAATTAAATACTGATCGATCAAGTAATAAAGACTAATAACTACAGAAATTAGTAAAAGCTCATTAAAAGCCAGACGTAATCACTTCAAAATATCTTTTTTTCGAGCATTACCTTAAACTGGTATATACTAAACTTAATCAAGAGTAAAAGTATTATATTGCACGATGGTTTTATTTTCATGAAGGGTTACGGAGCCGTAAATGGAAGTTTGGTATGCCTGGGGCAACGGGGTTTTCATTTTAATTTTTTTCTGAACCTCAACCACTTTTATTTCCGGTTCAACATTTTTATAATGGACCGTTTTCTTAAATTGAACCAGCTTTATAACGAATGAAAAACAATTCGTTACATCATTCGCTCATGTGTGCTATTATATGTTTTTGATTCTTGTTTAATTCTCCGAAATATATATATAATAAAAAAAAAATGCGAAGAAAATACTTTCTTTTATTCAATTGTTTAAGTTTAGCTTATATTTATTCCCAAAGCTCATCCAAATTCTCCCTGCTCTTAAAGCAACCAAAGACTTTAAACAACAAGCGTTTCTCATTCTAAAATCGCTCCTAGATCAGTAATTTAAGTTTCAATTTCTCTAGCTTCACATTTCGAATTTTTTTCTTAATTGTATTATTTGCAATAGCTGTTTTATTTTTCAATTTCCCGTTTTTTACCCCAATAGTTTAAATTTTTTCTACCAAGTCAGGCAATTTTTAAGTCCAAAAGCCCACAATCCAATATGAATCCTTGAATCCAATTAAGCGAAATTCTCAAGTTCCTACCTTTATTGGCCCCAAACTTCCTTTTCCACCGTGTCCTGCTTCACAACACGGTTTTCCAGTTATCAAGCATACATCATTCGATCCGGAGAAAAATTTCAGCCCAGCATCGAACATCAAAACGCATGTCGTGTTTTAGCCCCACACTACCTCGAGGACCAATACCCTGTTATATTCTTCAGCTGGAGGAAAGGCAAAGCGCAAAGGGCATAAAATGTGTGTTAATGGAATGAATCATCGAATGCATAATGGAATGGAATAAAACAACATTAAAGTCCATGGAATTTAAAACATTTTATTTTGAAATGGAGGCATCTTGTCCTTTGGATAGAAAACACTTTAGACAAAATGGATGAAACAAATATGTTTCATACTTAAATATTCTGTGTAATTTGCTCCTTGCCAAAAAAGTTTGAAGTGCATGCTCTGACGCCCATTGCGCACCGCTATACAACGTCGCCAGCCACCGTTACACTATCCAATTTCAACAATGAGTAACGAATTGATTGATTGATTGAATATTAACGCCGCACTTGTTCAGCTACACGAGGGGCCTTGCGACGGAGCACGCAATTTTGAACCATGGTCAAGTGAGTGGACACCTGAGTTGTCACCCCCCTCTCCCAACTACTACACCAACGGAGACGTTTGTGCCTCGACAGATTTAGCCGGTGCACGCCGCCTCTATTAATGGTAAGCCCTTTAGTGGTACTGGGCTCGAACTCGTGACAAGGCATGCCACGATCCGATACCTATACCACTCGGCTACAGCGGCCACAATGAGTAACGAAAGATCAATTCAATAGGAATGCCGTAATTTTCAAGAAAATGGCAACTGTAATATTTTAAACATTATTTGATCATTGCATTATTATTTTATATTAACATTATTATATTGTCTGTGTCTGTATACATGAAAAATAATGAAAACACAAATAATAATTCATTCTGTTTTAAACTTTCACTCCAAAAAATGTGTTTTTTTTCCTAATTTAATATAAAGGTACATATTTTTATGTGCGGCCCGCTAGATTATAATGTTTTTCCGAAGTGGCCTGCAAGGTCTTTTGAGTTGGACACCTCTACATTAAAGTATGAAATAAGTTTTGAGTTTTTTTCCTCGTTTCTATTAATGTATTTTTATTTTGGTGAATTTAATTATTTGAAGAAATAAGTAAATGCAATATATTTTTTTTTAATACTGAGAGCTAGATCAATAATGATTCAATTCTGAGAAAGCAAAGGATTATTCGAGAGTGATATAATTATTTTATGAATTGAATTTTTGAACGTATTTTCGAAAATCTTGTTTTTTCCCTAGTAAGCTTTTAAAAAATGAAACAGATCTACAAAAGAACAAATGTTAACAAAAAAATTTTTTAAATTTAAGTAATCAATTTGAGTTGAATGATTAGCCTCATTTGTTCTGACTTTTTTTTATCAGATAACCAACTAGATAACCATTAATTAACTAATGATGTAAAAAACAAATTAAGGCTTTATTCTTTTTTTTTATTCATTTTTTCTCAGTGCATTATCAGCATTTCTTTCTGAATAAAAATAAACGATCACTTTTTCCTGAGATTAAATCAGCAAATAAAGCATTTCATTAATCTGCGTGTAAACATGTTTTAACCACCTAAATAACATATACTTGACTATTTAGTACCCAAACAATGCTTACGGTTATAATTAAGATCATCAGATTTAAAAAAGAGATGTTTGATTATATTTTGTTCCAAGCACGATCTTTAAAGAATTGGGAATTTTTAAAGGATTTCTAATTATGAGCTACGAGGATTGTCCAGAAAATAAAATTTAGTTTTGGCATTTCTGAATAAAAATGGAACATATCCACATAAAATTTTCTTTGACCTTTTAATATACACTAACGCAAATTAATTCAATCGCGCCAATTGATGTCGCACAAACGAAATAATTTGTGCCGAGTCATATTTTATGCTGCCGTCATTCTCCAACTCGAATCGAAGCGGTCGTAGTCTGCACTCGTGAGACTGACGTCGTGATTTCGTCAGTTTAGATAAATATTATTCAAAGGTATTCTTTCTTTTGCGAGAAATCAACATTTAAAACGCATAGGTTTTGAATTAAAAAAAATGGAGGTGAAAAAATTTAAATTTCAGAAGCAAATGAATGGAAAGTCTGTGACGGATCTATCCGCGATCCTTCAATTATTCCTCTTGGGAAATCTTTGGGCTATCAATTCTCGTTATTCCCCAACCCTTTGGAAGAAGAAATTGGGTATTCAAATTAACTTTCTTTTTATATAGTCAAGTTTTCTAGTGAATAGAGAGTAGGGAGGAAATAAAACCAAAAAAGGTAACTTTATTAAAATATCTATTGAATTATTGTGATTAAGGATTTATTAGGGGGAAGCTTTTGTGACGATAGTTCACTGAGATTAAATTGATATTAGATTGAATCGGATGATAGGTTAGATCCTTTTTAAGTAAGGATCAAGTTTTATAGTCTCCTAATCGTTCATGTCTTACCGTCGTTATTCCACTTTCGTGGTTAGAATTCTTTTTTTTAGTTGAAATTTGGGGCCCTTTTTATTGTGAATAAATAGTTTTTTTGGGTCATGACAGTGTTTCTTCCCCCACCCCACACATCAGGTGCCCAAGAGAGGTGCCAACCCCCGCAAGTCTTATACAAAAGTATCATAGCGATACAAACATAAAAAAAATCAGATGGACCCAAATCTTCAGGAATTCTACGGATAAGGGAATGTCATTTTCCCAGTTTTGTTCCACCTACAATGTGGGCTGCCCCTTTCTTCCAATATATGAGGGGAAAAAATTTTTAATATTTTTTAAAAAATATATAATATTATAATTGTTCTATCTATTGAAAAAGTATAAATAAATACAGGGTGTTTCTAAATGAATACTGGAGTTTTAACGCTTAAGAGCATTTATTACATACAAGTACAATTCATACATCGATTGAAAGAGTAACTGAAACGATTTTACCTGCAAGCTTACAAATGTTCAATGTGAGCCCCATTCGTCACACGCACACATCAAGCCGATAGGCGAGTTCATCCCAAACTTCGTTCAGTGTGTGTGTCTGAGATCATTCTTGCAACAGCTGCTTCAATCCTGTGTTTTAAGTCTGGAAGGTCAGCTGGTGGGAAAAGGGACCCACACAATCCCAAAAAAGCCCCACAGGTAAAAATCACATGGCATCAGATGGGGTGAACGTGGAGGTCATGCGAAACAAGCTTTATTAGGAGGCCCTTTGCAGAAAATCCATAGGCCGAGTATATTGATATTCAACCAATCGCGTACCGAGAGATGCCAGTGAAGCAGTGCACCATCTTGCTGCCAAATGAAGTTACTTGGTTCTTTTTCTTTCAATTGAGGGAACAGCCATAGTAGTACAGCGTCAAGTTAGACAGAACCAGTTACGAATGCTTCTCCCAAAATGAAAGGCCCCCTACACTTTCCGCCGAGATACGGCACAAAAAATATTCAATTTAGGATAGCCTCGTTGCGATTCTAGTTTCTCGTGAGGATTTTCTAAGCTCCAGATGCGTATTTGAGTGTCCACATTTTATAAGGTGTCCACCGGAACGCTGTTGCACAGTAATAGCAGATTCTGTTTTTTTGAAACGGGGGGAACAAAAACGCTTTCGTTCACTATTACCTTTTTTTTTAAAAAGCGCGCTGATCCGGGGAAAAGGGGGGATTAACATTTTCGTGCGCATGCGCACACATGTCAGCAAAGAAAACTGTTTCAGTTGGTCTTTCATTCGATGTATGAGTTATACTAATAAGTTAAATGTAATATATATATAATATGAAGGGTTAAAACTCTGATATTCATTTATAAATACCCTACATTTTTACCGATAAAAATGCTTTTATTTTCAAAGCTGCTATTCGAAAAAAAAGGTAATAAAAGTCGATGCAGGTGCAAAATTGGATTATGGCGCCAGTGCACGTCTGCCTGCCATCGTAACTTGTACTCATATATAACCTCGGACACTCCAGCTACTCGCCTTCTTCGGCTGTCTGCGCATGCTCCATTCCTCCTACGAGGACACTAATTCTGTTGTTTTTCCAGAAAAGAATGTAGTTTTTTTATGATGATTGTTTGTGACAGTGGTTGCGTAGTGGTCAAGGTTACGGAATCGTAGCCGGCGTGTCTTAGCTTCGAGCCTAGTGCTGCTGAAGACCCACCATAAAGAGAGGGCCGATGCACGTTAAATATGTCGAGGCTCAAAAGTCCTTTTGGTGTGGAAGTTAGAAGAAGGGGTGTCATCCTCGTCACTTTACCATGGTTCAAAATTAATAGGTCCGTCACCAGCAGCCTTCGTGAACCAGAATAGGGTGACGTAAATATACACATTCACTATGGTAATTTTTTTTCACCTTGTGTATTATCTTTATCTTCGGGGGGGGATGAAACTTACTTTTGGAACAACCCTAATATTTTCATAACCTGAGAAATGAAAGTGTGTGTTAACTTGATAATAAACACACTCAACAGAGTAAATTGTAGATTAAAGTTGGGATCAGAATTATCAGATGCATTCTGTACTGAAACGAGGAGACTCCCTGTCGTATCATCTGTTTAATATAGCACTAGAGAAAGAAATTTGTGAGAACTTTATCCTCTCTCTTGGGCACCTAGATATGTGGGAGGGAAGGGAAGAAACACTCAACATGATCCAATCTATTTATTTATCACACACAATGAAAAGACACAATTTCAACTAATACTAGAAGGAGAATGTCTCAATGCTAACAACGAAAGTGGAACAGCGACGGTAAAACACGAACGATTAGGAGACTATCAAACTAAGGCAGCTAAAGTAGGCACTAAAGTTTCTGGGCACTCGAGACAGCAGCAAAAAACATAGGATTGACGGTCAACGAAACAAAATCTAAATTCAAATTAATAACAAACAGGATTTCATATCTACAAACGCTGAAAATTAATGGATACGAGTTTGAATAAGCGACTCAAATTAAACACTTAGGTGCAGTTGTCAATAATAATAATGACATAATAATTGAAAACAAAAATAAAATCAAGATGGCCAACAGATGTTATCATGGATTTCGAAACCAGTTTGAATCAAAATACATAAGTAGCGAAACAAAAATACTGTTATACGAGACTCTAGACCAGCTGCGGCCCGTGAAATGAAAAAAGTAATTGCCAAAAATATAAACAAATGCTTACAAATGCTTAGTTTTTACTTTTCCACCAAAGCATAATTTTTTGCTTTTAGGTACACTTTTAAAAAAAACTATTGCTCTATATTCGATTCCAATTTTTTTATACTTTAATACAGGATACCTGTGCATTTTGTGAACCTGTTTTTTTTTCAGTCTAAGTAGTACATAGTTTTTTTAAGAAATGGGTTTATGTGTGAAAAAGGGAAAAATTTCAAAATTACATATGTAATTTTTTTAAAGAGACTTTCTTAATAATTTACCAAAAAAATAGGTTAACTGTATTTTGCGTATTGTTTTATACATGGGCAAAAAATTTTTATTTAAAAACAACTTTTAAAAAAAAATGGTTCTAAACAAAGTCTTATTATAATTTTTCTTTTTCAACAAAAAAACCGGAAAAAAAATTATTCTTGTTTTCTAAGAATGTCAAGGGAGTTTTATTAAGATACAGAAAAATTCCGGCCTTTGAAACTTTAAAGATAAATTTTTCAAAAAATTTATTTAATTTTTAATTTTAAACATATCCGGAAAATTTAAAATTTTCAGTTGAATCTTTCAAGGGTTGGAAAAAGTTGGGCAAATGAAGGGGAAGAAGGGGAACAACCAAATAATTTGGCCTTTTTAAAACGAAAACAACCCAAAGAAATTTTTAAGGGTTTTTTTCGAAATTTAATTAAAAATTTTAAGCAAAAAATAAACAAAAAAATTTTTAAATTAGTTTTTAGGAATTGGATTTTTTTCATTTTCTTAAGGTTAAAATTTAAAAGAGGAAAGC